>PVKA01006346.1:0-48216 GCA_004027165.1 Ctenomys sociabilis
GGATGGGCTTCCACATCCTCCCTCCCTCAAATGCGGCTCCCAGGGCGGGGCCGTGGGTTCCACCTCCGCCCCCCTGCTGAGAGCGGCCATCCCCTCATCACCACCCATTTCCTGTAAGTCGTGGCGCAATGCCCCATAAGAGTTGTTACGCTCTTTCCCTCTGTTCCCCTTATCCTGTTCGTATTTAGCCTTTAGGTCGTTGTCCGATTCGGGCGAGTCAGATTCAGAGGAAAATCGCGACCCGTCTCTAGAGCTCTCAGATCTGGCCTCCTCAAGGGCACGCCGTGCTTCCCCTAACTCGGGCCGAGTCTCAGGGGGACCCTCTGTTTTTAAACAGGCCCTCACCATCTCCCAGATGGGGCGGACCATGGGGTCAATATTGCCCTCCTCCTCTGCAAACTGAATATCGTGGCCCAACTTCTCCCATGAGGGCAGGGTAAGCGAGCCGGTATGCCAGAACCAGGGAGCCATTATATCTAAGTGTTCAAGGAAGGAGGTCACAGTCCTCTTATCCAACCGCAGCCCGCGGGACTTCAGCCACATACGAAGGGAAAGGGCAAGTGGGGAGCTGTGAGTGTTTCCCATAGTGAAAATGAAAGGAAAAAAAGGGGAAGAAGCCCGATTGGCGCAGTAGCCTGCCGGGCACGCCTTTATTTTTCAGGCAGAAAACTCTCCTTCCTCAAGGAGACACAGGTTCCCCAAGGGTGTCGCGCCTACCCGGGGCCAGGTTAAGCCGCCGCTTACCTGAAGGTACGTACCACCTCTCCACTTGATTAGGGTCAGGCCGGTTCCCTGTACGGGCCACCAAGTTGTCCGGCGCCGCTCCCGTCCCGCGGAAGAAGACACTCAGACACTCAGCAACGGGATCATCAAGCCTTTATCGAGTGGGATGCAAGCCTCTACATGCGTCCGCTATCTGCGGCT
Organism: Ctenomys sociabilis; assembly: GCA_004027165.1. Classification (NCBI taxonomy): domain Eukaryota; kingdom Metazoa; phylum Chordata; class Mammalia; order Rodentia; family Ctenomyidae; genus Ctenomys; species Ctenomys sociabilis. Next base: position 925 of record PVKA01006346.1, read on the forward strand.
CCTACTGTGCAAGCATTTATCGGGTGTGATGCAAGCCTCTACATGTGTCCGCTATCCGCGGCTCCTATCGTGCAAGCATGGCGAATCTCGTGATACAGCAAGCTATATAGATTTCACAAACCAATCATAATTATACACATGGCCGATTACTATTGGTAGATCTTACAGCAGTGGCGGGCTTATTCTAAATAAGGGAGAGGTTGGTACAGCAACAAGAACCAGGAAGCCGGAAATAGGCGCTATCTTGGCTGACACGATGGGCGGGGGAGCGAGGAGCGGTCGCCATCTTAGAGCGGCTCCCGACACTTTTGCCTTATGAAGTCTTTGAAAAGCTTCTTTAAGATTTCTGTTTGGATCCTTCCCTTCTCCTCACAGGCTTGGTTACCTTTTCAACAGGATGAGGAAGACTCACTCTGGGTAATTAACATTCACGTCTGAGGTGGTAGCAGTGCACACATAGAGCTCTTTATCCAATCAGATAGATAGCACAAAACCACTACTGTTTATTCTGTAGTATAAAATCAACCTAGAACTTTTTAAAGGAATGTAAACATCATGGCTTATATCAATGCATCCATGTTTTAACAAACTAAAATAATATATCAAATATGTATTTTCACTTTTGGTTAAAGCACAAAGGATTTTTTTTACACATTAATTTCTTTTATTATTTTTTGGCAGAAGCTGGTATTGAACTCAGGCCCTTGAGCTTGCCAGGAAAGCATTTATTTTACTGAGCCATCTCCCTGGCCCCTCTGATTTCTTTCTTTTCTTTTTTTTTTTTTTTTTTTTTTTTTTTTTTTTTTTTTTTCTTTGTCTTTTTTGAGACAGGGTCTCATTATGCAGTTCAGGCTGGCCTTGAACTCACAGCAATCCTCCTGCCTTAGCCTCCTAAATTTTGGGATTATAGGTGTGCACCAACACACCTTATATATGGTTACATAAAATTGTACATCATTCTTGTTGACTCAATAATCCTATTAACTAACAAAACTTATAAGGTATTGTTCATTCAACAATCTTTCAGATAACAAAATGACATCACTTTGATTCACACCAGAATGCCTGTGTTCACCCCATAATATCATTTTACAGTAATGATCATTGTATTTTTATCAAGATCCTACCTTTGTCAGAGAAGGGTATTCTATTGCCATTCAAATATTGAAGGTGTGTGAATTCAGCAAAATATTCCAATATAGTGTAGTAGTCCTTAACAGTAGTGGGTTATCCATAGGACTGGCAATGTCAGAAGTTGTTGACTTGAGCCTTTTATAGCTCAGCATACTAATATAGCTTTACTTTTTATACCTCATTTTTATACTTTTCTGCTGGATGGTTAAGACTAAGTTAAAGCAAGACCTACACAATGAGAAATGTAACTTTTGTATCTGATAGGGGAATATAAATGAGTCACCACTTTGTAGTGAAAAAATATGTATCTATATATAGAAATTAGTTAGATTAGACGTGCAGCTACTTTCTCTTAGTTCAATGAGAAGAAAGATTTGTACTAATAATGATGGCACGTCTGCATCTTATGCTATGAATAACTATCATGAAGACAATAATACGCAATAAATTAATTATTGTAACTGTTCTACTAAAAAACAAATGCATAAATAAATGCTTCCCATATACTTTACAAAAAAGATCCTATCTTTTCAAGGCAAATTCAAGCCCTGCTTCTCATGCTATTACAATCTAAAACAAATTTTGATTCAGTACAACTGCAATTGTTCATACCAAAGCTTTTCTAATAGTTTTCTCTACCTGCTTTCCTATAAAAAAGCACACAGAGGTTTATGTTCATTTTGTAAGTGTCTCTGTCAAGCATGCTGAGATCTTAATATTTCAGCATCATCTCCTCCATTCCTCAAATCCCCTTTAAGTATAAGAGTAGACTTTTGAAAAGATTTCTGAGTTCAGATCTACTAGAAATCATCTTTACTACAGGCTGCTGAGCACAAAATGCTCTCTTCCAGAGAGGAGACTTCAAGGTCTGGCTCCCCACCCGGCGCTTCGCCATGGTCGCTTGCCCCCCTCATAATCTCTTTGGTGGTAGAGCTCTGACCTGCCACGGTTGTTCTACATGAGGGAAAGGAACATGTTTTCTAAGCTTTGTATTATTTCTGTCCAAAGTGGCCTTCATTGATAGCTAGAAATAGATCTTGGGGTTTTTATTGCCCCTACAATCACTTAATACCTGCCCAATTCAAAATGCACGGTGGTGGCTATTCAGATATTCAGGTAAATTTTAATGAAAAGGTCCATCCCTGGAGGAGCAGGCAAAGATAACAGTTATGAAAGTTACTTTTAATATGATGTCTAGTTACATTTAAATTGCATCAGAGTAATAAATAACACAATACGTTAATTAATACTCATGTTAGCCTTGATATGAGGGACTGTTTTAAGAGCTGAACAAGGTAGAAGTAGTTGTGATATTGATGTAACACAGCTGAGTTGCTGAAGTTGGCTCCAAGAGGATGCTTTGCAGTAGATAAGCATTTGAACAATGAGGCTACTCAAACTTAGATGTGGAGACATGACAAATAGCTCAGAAGCCATTTTCTCTCACTGCATCGGGCTCTGCTCTCTGAGTGCTATATAAATTTCACACCTGTTTTTTCTTCTTCTAACTCACGTTTCCCAAGCTCAGCCTGGGCCTCTGCCCCCTGATTTGCCTTGCTGCTAAGGTCTTCACATTGGCCTCTTCTATCACTGTTGCTCCACCTCCACTTGTCCCCCTGGGGGCAGCCCTCCATGGCCCTCACCTTCAACTGTGCACAGTTTTGTTTCTGTTTTTCTATTGGTGCAACTGGGCATTGAACTGAGGTCCCTGCACGTGCCAAGCAAGCACTTATTCCACTAAGCCATCTCCCCGGCCCCCATGCATGGATTATTGAAACAGGAAATTTTCATTGAGACAGGGGCTTTCCTGTCTCTGTAACCACAGAACTGCCCACTTGTTTCTACTGTGCTCAGGCACTGGGTTGGTTATTTTTGCCTGGCCTACATAGGTAGAGGAATCTCTCAGTAGTTGGATTCATGACCATGAAGACATTGATCAATGGGCTGAATGTTGCCCTCTAGCACATAGTCTTTTTGATTAGTGCTTGGCACACAGTAGCCTGTTAATTGACATTTAACAAATGTTTGTTGAAGGACTACACAGACATCAACTAAATGAGCAAGTGGCCGAGTGACAGAGGCACGCTTTTCCTGTAAGGTCGCAGGTGTGAACAGCCCTGAGGACTGGCCCACTCAAGGAGGGTGTCTGTGTGGGACTGACACAGTCTACTTGAGCAGTGATCTGATAGAAGCTGGGAAACCTAAATATCTCTTTGCTTTATACTGGAGCTATAAAATAATTTAAAGGAAAAAATGAATTAAAAATTATGAAAAAAAATTGGGCCAGGGGAGATAGCTCAGTAGAATAAGTACTTCCTGGCAAGCGCAGAATCCTCAGTTTAATCCCTGGTACTGAAAAAAAAAAAAAAAAAGAATCTCACACTGCTAACTAAAATGTATAAATGAATAAACTGCTGAAAAAGTGTCCATCCCTCCATTCATCTGTGAGGATCTTTGCCTTTTATCAACTCTCTGGGTCAGACATAAATACGGCATTGGAGAGAGAAAAGCATCCTGGCCTGAGTGACCAATTTTCAACCAGAAGAAACAGAGACTCAGATTGTGCCACAGACAAAAGCCTGCTTACCTACATTAGCAACTGGCTGACAGTGAGAGCTGGGACCCTGGAAGTTCCGGTGTGCAGATCACCACGGCAGACCACGGCACTCCCAGGTGAGGCTCATAAACACTTCCTTAGGCACTCGGAGGCTGTCTCTGTCACAGGTGGGAGGAGCAGAGGTCACCAGGCCGAGAGGCCAGCGTGTGCCAGGCCAGGCCAGTCCCAGGCCAGAGGAGGTAGAAAAATCTGCCAGGACACTACACCCCTGATGGGCTGCATTTCACTGATTAAATTTACAAATGAGAGGAATAAAACGAAGTGTATAAATAAATATGGTAAGCCAATTAACACATTAGACAAAACATTATGATAAAATGAATTTGAAATGTTAACTCCTTTTATTTTTCTTTCAGTACCAGGTTAGGGCTCTGTGCTATCCAAGCAGGCACTTACAGCACTGAGCTATCTCCTCAGCCCTTGAAATTTTATAGAATTAAAAAATTCCATTAATGAACTACTCAGGTTTAGTCTGTTGACATAGTCAAAATGTAAACTGTCATAAATGAATAGAGGGTAAAACAAAGATATAGCATATAATCTGGGTGTGGTGGTGCACAACTCTAATCCCAGCACTTGGGAAGCTGAGGCAGGAGAATCACTGAAAGTACAAGGTGAGCCTGGGCTACAAAGTGAGTTCAAGGCAGTCTGAACTGCATAGTGAGACCTTCACAAAAATAAGACTACAAAGAGCCTGCTTAGGCAGAGCCCAGCAGCCAGGGTTTGATCCCCCAAGTACCATGCTGTCCCCACCCCCAGGGTGCACTGAGATGGCCATTGAGACTGGACATGGTCGCATGCACCTGTAATCCCAATCCTTGGAAGGATGAAAACAGGAGAATCACTATGAGCCCAGTCTATGTAGTGAGACACTGTAGACCCTGTAGACTCTGTACTAAATACATAAAAAAGACTACATATCTAAATATCTATATATATATCTGCATCCCTATCTATCTATATCTTTGTATTTGGCAGAACCAGGGATTGAACTCAGGCCCTTGCACTTGCCAGGGAAGCGCTGAAGCATCTATACCTATATCTATATCTATATTATCTATGTCTATATCTATATCTATATCATCTATATCTATATCTATATCCATATCTATCTATATCATCTATATCTATATCTATCTGAATACAAGAGCTCTGCATCAAATGATGTTTTTTAGACAGTAGACATTTCTTTTAATGTCTATGCACTGTGAAGTATAACTAGGTACAAATGCAATATAAAATTTCTCTTAGATTGATTGCCAAGGATTTAGGGTCTGTAATCTTTACTAAAAACAAAACAAAACAAAAAACCCCTCAAATATCTATTTCTTATATTCACACCAAATCTGACCAAAACAGTAGGAGTAAACAGAGCCAGAAATGACCCCTGAGCCACACTGAGTCCCTGACCCTCAGCTTCATTTGATCCTCTCTATGGGGCAGTGAGCTAGGGAGAGAAATACTCAAAGTAAAAAAATAAAAATTAAATGCATAAAATATGCTATAGATAAAACAGACTGGTGTCGGTGAGCATGGCATTCATTATTTAAAGCCATTTGCAATCGGGAGACAGGACTCTTGGGCTGGCCACAATAGGAGGCCAGATAGGTGTGGCTCTCCAGACCTGGGTGGCTGCAGGGTCTGCGGTTCCGGGGTGATCCTCTCTGACATCAAGCCCCCACCAGCCATCCACCATGAGGCTCCCTGTCCTCTGTGGTGCAGTAAGACCTGGGGGTGTCTGCAACTACAGCTGGCCAGGGAAGCGCTCCAGGGCTGGCCTACGGCAGGGCAGGTGGCCGCTCCGTGTCAGGTAGAACTGGGTGCCCGCTGGCTCTTCTCTGTGCTCAGTCCCAGCTCTCAGGAAGTCACTGGAGAGGACCAGGCCTGGCCTCCTGCTTCAGCTCATGCCGGATCCCCTCAGGTGTTAGCAGCCCTCTCATGTTTATGTTCACATTTTCTCTTCTGTCAGTAATCTTTGCCTATAACAGATTTCTATTTCTAGTAAAAGAACATATATAAAAACATTGGCCTTTATGGAGCTGTATTTCTACAATTATTCAAAATCAAATCAAGAGAAAAAGATTTTCACTGCCTGCACTCTTTCTCAGGGCTGATAAAGCTAGCTATGTTTGTCTGAAAGATTGAGCTATACAATCAAAATAGGGATGTGGAATGGCAGTGTGGAATGGGGAGACTTTCCTGCAGCTGGACCCCAGGCCCCTTCTTAGAATTCGGAGCCCATCTTCTGGAGGGCAGGGGCAGAGTCTCTCTGAGTGACTGGGTTGCAGGCCAGGGCATACATGCACTTAGGACACTGCAAGTGACTGCAACCTGCAGCATCTGGGAGAGGCGTGCACCCACTGCCTGTGGCCCACCTTCCAGCAGTGCCTGCAGGCAGCATCCTGGGGCACCATGGAACCAAGCTCTGGAAGAGAGCCACAGCGGGGTTGGAACGGCGGTGAGAGGCTAGCGTGGCAGTAGCTTGACATCTCCATTTTCCTAATCCTGAGATATACTCTGACAAGATCCACCCAAACCACCAAGTGGACCCTCTCCAGGTCTGGACCTACCAGGGACTGCAGACCAGGCTTTGCTTGCGCCTGCTCTGAACATGCTACTGTGGAAAACAGGAAAGGCTGTGGAATGTGAAATCTTTGTTCACTTCCTGGCTTGGATGGACAGAAGTGTATTCACTGGCTTTCAACTAAATGCACTGAGTCAGTTTTGCAGGTGAGAGCATGTCTGAGGTCTGGTTCTAATCTCCTAGCACCTGCATGGGATTAAGGGCTATAGAGCATTTGCCACAAATTCTTACAGAAGTTTTAAGCATTAAGAATTCAGTGCCCTTGCTCATAAGAGAAAGTGGCAAAAGGCTAACTTCTTTGGTCCATATGGTTTTCCACAGGCGGAAACAGGTACCTTTCTAAAAGCACCAACAAGGGGGACTGGCTGAGTGGAATAAGCGCTTCCCTGCCAAGCGCAAGGGCCTGAGTTCAATCCCTGGATCCACCAAAACAAAACACCAACTGTGCTCTGCGCTCTTTACCTGAGCTTTGATTTCAAGCTGTGACTTACTGCCCTCCATATTGGCTTCACTTATAAAACATAGTATACATTATCAATGATAAATCAACCTTTATTTTTTAAAAGACTTTTAATTTTTTCGTTCAAGACAATTTTTGTAAATAAAATTTGTAATGGAACAAATCTTCATTAATAGAAATCAGACCTACTCAGGAAGCAAGAGAGAGCCTAAAATGATTGTAATAGGAAAATAAATTAAAACAACGTAAAAGACAATAGCCTACATCAAAGGAAAAGACAGGCTGCAGGAGAAATCTGAGTTCTCAGGGTACAGTAGACCCTGAGTGGGCTTGCTATTTGATTTTAAAGTTTTCTGGAGTTTGATTATGAACCAGATGGCATTTGGTTAGTATTGTCTCTTGTTCTTCATTATATAATTAAACATATCTAGGTAACAGCTTAGGAGTCTTTAAGATGCACTAACAAATATAAATCACAGCAAATAGAGATTAGCCTTTGCTATTACCTGTTGACCTGCTCAGTGCATAGACCCCACGGTCACATACTCACTAAGGACCTCCCACTACAAGGCTGGAATTGTAAGTTCCTGCAGTAGAATCCTTGCAACAGCTCAGCTTCTGCCCGCCCGCGGCTCTCCCCGCACCGTGCGCTCCAGGCCCTCCAATCCCAAAGCACTCATCTATTTCTCCTCAGGCAGCACAGATGCTGCATTCTGCTCCTGACAGCAACTTTTTTCCACACATCAACACAAAAGTTATTTTTACAACCTTATTTATTATCTTTACCATCTTGATAACCTACCTGCAGTGTTTTATGTTTATTATATTCATAAAATTCTCTTTGTCTGCCAAAGTTTTAAATTGAATATATGCTCCCATAATTAAGGGGTGTAATACTTAAAGCTTGGAATACAGAAAGCGAATCTCTGAGGAATGAGTTTTTATGTGTTTATAATCAGCTGAATCTGGAAATGAAGAGTTTCAATTATAAATCTTAGATTACAAGTCTTACGTGCTTTGTACACTAAATGAAATTTAGAACTTTTCCAATCAATAAAAGTTAAATGCTAGCTGTGCGAATAGATGTTTGCTGAAAATAACAAAAGAAACAATTCTTGGGAGCATTTTGTTTTCAAAACATTATTTACATATTTATAATTTGTGTTTTAGTTTGGGAAGATCAGATGCATGGGTTTCCTTGATTGAAGAAATGAGAGACGACTTTGCTATATCTAGCCATTTTCCAAAAGCCTCCTGGGAGTCACCCAGAGGGAAATTTGAACTCTGCTTTACATACTTGGCCAGGATTTACACCGCACTGTCTCAAGCAGTGGTTATCCAAAGTGGCATAGCTCAATTCGCAGACATATGCTTCCTTAACCTCTAACCAATGTACCTTTAGAGAGTCGCAGACCAACCGAAGTCTTGCATTTGCTGAGCTTCTTCCGTTAGCAGATTGTACGTTCCCGTGTTTAAGTGCATCCTGCACAGCTGAGTTTGGTGCAGGAAAATCTGCAGCGCGTGGAGAGCGTGAGGGACAGAGCGTGGACCGGGGCACGAGAGGCCAGGGCGTGGGCGGACCCACTTGGCGTGGGACCAGTCCCCAGGCCCGCGGCAGCAGCCGGGACGCGCCTTCGTGGCTTGCCTGGACGCCGGCAGCGCTGAGCCGCACTGGACACGCGAGAGCGCCGGCTGGCGTCTCTGGGTCACCGACGTCTGTCTGTGTGACAGGGAGGACAGTTCCCTTAATACAGAGTAGCAGCGCAGGGCCGTGGGGCCCAAACCCCGCGGTCGTCTCGGGGTGCAGAGTGGAGTCTCCGCGCAGCCAGTGGCCAGAACTTGACGCGCTCCCGCCTTTCGTGTGCACGCGTGTGTGTCATTGGACAACCAAAACGGGTAGCAGCGACGGCCCTGCGGTCTCCCGGGCCGCTCGGCCTTCCGCCCCCGCGCCCGGGCGTTCTGGGTGCCGCGATCCTGCGGTGCCCAGGGCCTCTGGAAGCCGGGTGGGTCGCACTGGGAAGGATGCCGCTAGGGTAAGGGAGTTGCGACTGTCGACCCTGCCGCACCCGAGAACCCGCCCTGTGAGACTCCCTCGGGCCCTGAGCCCATCAGCACTCACCTTTGGGGCAGCCGCAGCTTACAGGAGCCTCCAGGGGTCTGCAGGAGTCAGCAGAGAGAGGCCGCAGCCGCCGCCCCGCTGGGCCCTGAGAGGAGGAGCTGGGGGCTGGGGAGCTGCTGGAGCTGAGGCACGGTGGCTCCCAGGGAGGGACAGCGAGGACGGCTTCACCCCATGCAGGAGGTCAATTTTACTGGTACTTTTCAAAGGCCAGGCTTTTGGATTTTTTTTCCTGGTATGTTTTTTCTGTTTCAAATTAAATTGGTTTTTGTTTAAAGATTTACTCTTTGTTTTATTCTGATTTCCTCCGGTGTGCACTGCTGTCTTGTCTACTTCCTATATTGCCCATTAAGCTTGCTTATTTTCGATATTTTTCGATGTGCGTTCAATATTTTAAATTTCTTTTGATATACAGTATTAGCCGGCTTGCCTCAATAAATTTTGATAAATTTTTACTTTCATGTTCATTTAGCACAAATTGTGATATTTTTCTCAAGATTTCTGTTCTCTGTGATTTATCTTTTCTATTCACTTCTGAGAGAGATTACATCTTGTCAGAAATGAATTATTCCATTTCAAAGTATTTTGGAAGTTTAGCTTTCTGTTACTGATTTCTGAATAACTTTCGTCATAGCCTGAAGATATACTATGTTTTTTATCTTTTTACTTTTTTATTTTAAATAAAAGAAAAATAAGCAATGATAACGATGTTATAAAATTTCAAAACAAGACAGCAGGAGCGGAGCGATGAGTAGAACATGGCCTACTGCTGTCCTCAGTGTGGCTGCTTACGCTCTCAGAAATAGGTATGAAAATAAAGATAGGCCTAAGCGTTTCTTCTCAATGAGCTAAGAGCAGTTAGTAGTGCGACTATCTTATATAATATCTGTCTGTCTATCTATCTGAATTTGTTTTTTCTTTCTCTTCTTTCCCCATCACAGTTTTTCTTCCTTTTTGAGCAGTTTCTTCACATTTCAGAATATCTGTATATGTTTTGGGTCTTAGTTACTCTTTGTGCTTCTCAAACCAGAGAGACAATATGATGTTTAAACATGTGACACTGATTTATTTCACTTATGAATATGGACTCAAGTTACACCCATTTACCTATAAAAGTCCCAAATGTATCCTTCTTTATAGTTGAGTAGTACTCCATTGTATAAAAATACCATATCATCTTTTTATCCATTCCTTGGTTGATATTCATTTGGGTAGTTTCCAAGATTTAGCTATGACAAATAGTGCTGCTATAAACATGGGTGCACATGAACTGCTGTGCTATGATGTTTTCAGTTCTTCTGGGAAAATACCAAGACGAGAAGAAGCTGGCCAGCCTTTTCAGTGCATTTATGGTTCACATAGCTTACTGAAGGTTCCCTGTGAGGTAGAGAGTAGTAGTCTCTGATTCGAGGTGGAATATTCTGTAACTGTAAATGAAATCAAGTTGATTAATAGTTCTGTTTAGCTCTAGTATACCCTTGTTTCTTCTGCACTATTTGTTCTTTCAATTATTAGCACGGGGATGTCACACTATTTGAATATTATGATACATCTGTTTCACATTTCTTCTTGTTGTATCTAATTTACTTTTAATATTTATCCATCTGATTGTGTTCCCTTACAAAATCGATTTTCTTATCATTAGATCATGTTTTCTTTGTCCTTGATAACACTCTATGGTTTTACATTTTTATTTATCAGAAGTCACCAGCTGAACCACCTACATTTTCTGAGGATTACCACATCTTTCTCCTTTCCTTTCAGCATATGAGTCCTTACAATTTAGAATGTGTTTCTGGCATAATATATGAAACCCACTTTTTGTCACTCTAGGAATCTCTATTCTGTGTAGTAAAATATGTAAAGATATTCTTAATGCAGTGGATTTATGCCTACCTCTGTTTTCCACGCATTGTATGTGTTATTTTTAGTTTTTTCTCATCATGCCTTATTCTGCTTTAACACTACTTGTAATCTACTGCATGCATTTCTAACTCCCAAACACTCTTAAGTTACGTAGATACTTCTAGTCGCTGCTCACAATGCTGGGACAGACAACCAACACCTGAATTCATGGGAAGAAAGGTCTGTGCAGCTCACCATTGGTGGGGACTTCAGTCCAGGGTGCTCTGGCTCGAGGCAGAGGGCATGGCAGGGAGAAGCAGGCAGCACAGGCAGGCGGAGGCAGCCAGCAGCAGTGCAGCAAGGACCAAGCAGCAGGCAGGACGCAACCACAGCCTTCCTGTCCCTTCCGTCACATCCACATGGTGAGCCGTTCATCCTGCACTTTGCATGAGTTGCACTCACCCAGGTGAGGAGCCCCTAATCAGCACTAGGACGAACCAACCCAGGAACACTGTGGGAAGCACACACCCTTGACCCCAGCGGCACACACTTTAGACACAGCCACCTTCAGAAATCTTCACCAGGCCTGAGAGATAGCGTGGTGGTCTGTATGCCTGCTTGGCAAGTACAAGGACCACGGTTCAATCCCCAGCACCACATGCATGCCAGCCCTGGAACCTGGGGCATGCAGTACCAATGAAACTGGGCATAGTGGGGCATCCCTGCACCAGGGAGGCTGAGACAAGAGGATCAGGGTGAGTCCTATTTACATAGCAAGAGCCCAGACCAAATAAATAAATCTTTAAGAAGATTAAAGCAGCTTCATGTATGACTGAGAGGCCTTGGGGGAGATCTAGCCATAAGCCACAGCACTTTGTTCTAGATTTGTCACTCTGATAAAGGAACTCTAGCCTAGCTCTGAAACTTGCAAGCCTCATGGCGACCATGTGTGGAACTCACCAGCCACATTCCCAAGTCCTCCTTCAGAGCAAGGAAACAAGAGCAGATCCTCTCAGTCCTTTTGCAAATGTAAATGGACGTACCTGGCTGGCAACTCTGTTGGGCTCTTCCACCTCCTTGTTCCTCCTGTACCGTGTGTCATATACTACTATCATTTATTTTACCACCCATGTGTAATTCTATCCAAAATAGTTGTTCACTATTTTGTTAATTATAAACAACAAACACCGTGCAGTATGGATAGCAGTCAGCATTGTTACTACTTTGAACAAGTTTTGTTTTAGGTCAGTCAAAAGTGAAAATTGGAATGGGTACCTAGTCTTCATTTACTTCTTTACTGATAGTCTGCCTTTTTAAAAGTACACCTACATTTCGATACAAATTAAAGTATTTTCTTTCTCAGGAATATTTAACATATTTTTCAGGGAAGAACTGTTTAAAGTTAATTTTCTCAGTTTTGCTTATTTGAAAAACGATTTCTCTATTGCTTTTGATGAATAATTTCAATGAATATAGAATCATATGATAATGGCTGGGAATGTTGGCACAGGACAGTAATGTTAGTACTCAGGAGGGTAAGGCAGGAAGATTGTTTAGAGTTTGAGACCAGCCTAGTCTATGAGTGAGCTCAAGGTCAGCCTGAACTGCATAGTGAGACCCAGTCTCACTATGACAAAAAAAGCTCTGTTACTGTGTTTTACTTTTAAGAAAACAGATGTTAATATGGGCATTGTTTTTCTAAACTAAAACCTTGGTATTAAAATTCAATTATAATGTCACTTTGTGATAAATAAATTAATGTGGGGTACAGTTTGGTCACTCTCTGTTACTCTTCGGGATCCTACATTTCAGCCAAGCTTCGAGAAGCAGATGGAAGATGATCAGTGTTCTTCCAAACTCATTCCCCTTAAAAGAAGCCCCTTCTGGTGCTCGAAGGTGCCAGATCAAAATGGAGAGCTTGAGACATTCTTAGGTAAACGATCTCATGTGAACATTGTCATCATAGGTGAAAAGAATCAGGCAAACAAGTTTCAGTAACAGTGTTTCTCTTGTATAAGAAACCCAGGAGCCCCAGAGAAGGGTGGGCATTGGTAGGCAGAACTTGTTCATGTGGGCAGGGGAGGTGAAGGGAAGGAAGAGAAAGGAATTTTGAGAAGAAAACTGAAGAAATAAATGGAAACAGAACCTGTGTAAACTAAGGGAGGAAGAAGGGCTAGAGGGAGAGGAGGAGATGGAAAAGAAAGAATTAATGTATTCTATGTAGTGGCACACGTTCCTCCCCGCACATGTGGTCGCTGTGTGTGGCAAGCAAGCGCTATACTTGAAAAAACGATCAGGCAAGGGTCGCCAGTTCCCTTCCATCTGGAAGTCAGTCCCTCGTGATAACCTCGTGCCTCCAGCTTTCCCTGCCTACCATTCCCAGGGAAGTCCACACGGGGCAGTCGCTTTATTATGGTCCCTCTGAGATCTGGAAGTAATGGGAGGCAGGCCCCAGTGGGCTTTGTTTTCTTTTTCTCTTGCAGTATGCTCTTGCTTCCACTCAGGCGCCAGAGAACCGTGTCCTCTGGGTTTTGCTGGATAGCCTCGTTTAGCTTGTTTCCCTGCTGGCAGCACGGAGCTGGGAAGGTCTGAGGAGTAGCCTGCCTCAAGTAATCCTCAGGCCTCCCTGGGCTGCTCAGGGTGACTGGTGCTGCTGCCCTTTGCCACGAGCTCTTCAGGAGGAGTGGCGGGCCCCTCCACACTCCTGTGGGAACGTGGAGCCTGCTCCTGTCTGGTTTCCCTTCCAGTTGGATCCTACACCGATGAGAAACTGGCTCCCGATGCTCTTGATCTGAGGGCCACCCTATTGCTGTTCAAGACCCTGAACCCAACTCTCTGCGGCGCTCTTTCTGTTTTCTCTCATTTTCAGAGACATGTTTTACCAAGGGCCAGAGGCCCTGCCTGACGAAGGCTTCTACCCCGGCTCACCTGTCTTTCAGCCCGTGTCACCTGGGGCTGGGCAGCTCAGGGCAGTCAGTGCCAGGCCTGTCCTCATTCTTTTGAAGTCTCAATGTCTTTCCCTCACATAGAATCAGTGTCCACTGAGGTCCGACCTGAAGAGCGATGACCTCAATAAGCACACTGAACAGGCTCGGCCTCCTCTGCCCTCGCCTTGCTCGGGTTCTAGGCCTTGCCAGGCCCTGTGTAGAGCGCAGATCCTTGGCTGGGCACTGGGCGGCAGGACTTTCACAGATGCCACACTGTTGACCCTGACCGCCAGACGTGCAGGCGCTGCATGGTGCTCGTGGTTTGAAAGGCGCTTTCCCCTGCACTCCTCCAGGCTGGCTCGCAGCTCCTTCATGCGTTTGAGGAGCCCTCTGATGCAGCTTCCCAGGCATTCTGGCCTGTATCTCCATCGCCCTGGGTATTTGGGACAGCGCACCTATTTGAGCAACCCATCTCCAGAGACCTGCCTTTTGTGATGGCCCCAGACAGGAGTCATCCAGTGTGTGACGGCAGTCATGGGGCTCTCAGTTCCCAACAGCCAGGCCCTGTAGAACTGCTTGCCTGAGAAGGGATCTCGAGTTTGTGCAGCACGGGCCAACTTGGGCACATCTCTGCAAGCACCTGGGTCTTGTCCTCGCCTTTGGAAAGGAAAGGCTATTGGGAGAGGGTGTTGGACCATGGTGTTCACTCCTCTCCTGAGGACCTTGAAACATCTCGGAATTCTGAGGCATCAAAGGCTTTTGCTGCCTCTGAAGTCTACACGATGGTGAGGTAGCAAAGCCCTTAGTAGGTTAATCAAAGAAACAGGAAAGTCTAACACCTATACCTTAATTTGGGAACCAAGCTTTTGGTGGGCTTTTGGAAAGGTCCAACAAGCACTTCCAGTGGCTTCTGCATTATTTCTCCTTAGAACAGTGCTTTAACTTGACCCTGACCAAGGGCCTGCATAGAGTTGGCAGAATGTCAGAAATGAGACCTGGACAGACAGACAGAACACAGGCAGCCTTCAGGTGGCAGCACCAGCAGCCCTTATACTTTCTCCACACTAAACCTACAGAAGGATCTCACTGATTTCACTACTCACAGTGTCACCAGACTTCTCCTCGAATGGGGGCTCATGGCTCTGTAAACAAGCTTTATCAAATAGCAGGCACTTTCGGAAGAACTGACTATCCAGGGAAGACCTGACTATCCAGGGAAGACCTGTTCCTTTAGAAACATCAGACTATGAGTTGAAGAGTAGTCCTCCCCACCTGCAGCCAGAGAAGCCCTCAAGGTGCCCCATGTATGGCCCTGACAGGACTGCTGGTGCAGAAGCTCATGTGTAGACAAGGGCTGTGCAAAGCAGAATGGGCTGCAGTGACGGAGTGTGCAAGCCACTCGAAAAAGTTCCCCTCTGGCTCCTGGAAGCACCACCCAGCAGGCAGAGCTCACAGCCCCACCCAGTGCCCTAGAGTGCAGTGAAGGCCAAAGAATTCACATGCACTCAGGCGGAATCTGCTGCTCTGGTGCTGCAAATGCAGGCCAGCTTCTAGAAGGAAAGAGAGTTTGTGGACAGCAAACAGATCATCTGCATTGAGCACTATGGGGAACTTGATCACTTCTTGCCCTGTGTGCCACTCTCCTGAAGTGGAGCTGTACACTACAGAGGGCCACATAGGGACCCCAACTGGTTAACACAGTGGCCAAGGCAGCAATTTGAGAGGTTTATTGCCCAGAGCTCACCTAGGTACCCTTTGTGTTGGGAGCAAACCTGGAAGATGTCAAGCCTACTTACACCAGAATAGGCCCCATTGTAGGGGTACCAGCTCCTCCCTTTCAGGTGCTTGCTTCAAAATGAAGATGGAGGCATTAAGCACTCCTGATGCTGGCCAAGAGGACATTGCTAAACTCGTCACCAGGCTTTCCGCTTAGATAGGGAACCATTTACCAGTGGCTCAGACTGCCTGAGGGTGAGAGATTCCTCTGTACAGCTCAGTGGGTTATGTGAGCCTATGAAATAGATGAACAACCCTCGCCACAAAAGCAGCAAGCTTCTAGGAGCCAACAAAGTGGGGAACTTCTAGGGGAGGACTGGCAGATGATTTCACCCCATGCCCCAAAGAAAGGAAATTCAGTTTTGCTGTATGTAGGTGGAAAGGCTTCAGTGGTGATGGGGACCTTCACTGCTGTCACTCAGAGCATCTCCAGGCCCAGGAGTCCAATACCACCTCCATAGTGTGTGGAGACCCCAAAGGCCAGGGAAAGTAGAAAAGACAAAGGAGACATTAGAGGCACCTCACAGGAAGCACAGCCTCCGCTCCACTTTGCTTCCCTTGGTCCTGATGCAAGTAATAGCTTCATCCTGGTGTTGGGGCTGAGCCCTTCTGCAGCTATATGGGTGAATGTTCCTCACCCATGGGTTCCCGGTTGACTGGGCAATGGCAGCCCCAAGTAATATTAGAGCCCTGGACAAATTGCAACAGAGCAGGCCTCCCCTGCTCCAGCTGGGCACAGGTGCCCAGGTCCACCCCATTCTCTTTGCCATCCCTAGAGCCTGCAGGAGAAGGACCACATAGGGTGGCCCTGTCCACACCTTTGTTGGTCAAGTGAGCTGGAATCCAGCCCTGGATACATCATTCCTGAGGTAGTGGTGGAATCCTGAGGTGCCCCTGGAAACCAGGGAGCAGGCTAGATGCTCCTGCCAGCACCCTGAGAAAGCAAAGTTGCTCAAGAAAACACCATGCCCCCTCTGGGAAACAGAGAGGATAAATAAAGTAGTTTTACTCCTTTAACTCCCCATATATGACCTAGTCCTGCTCTTGGGAATTTTCACTCCATCCTCTTTTCTGCAAGTCTATGAGCTTACTCCTACCAAGGTAGACTGGTTTCCCGTGGTGGGACCCCCATTGAGAGAGGTGGCTTCCCTGGTGCTGGGACGAACTTCTGTACTCCTCCTCAACCCTACTCACCTCTCCTCCTGCCAGTCCTATTCTTTCCTGGCACTCTGAGAAAATCATCCCACCTGCTGAGATGCCCACCAGGGAGCGCTGAGCTGCAGTCTGTGTTGGAAGCTTTGCCTCTGTCCCTTGAGCAAATCATTACTGTCTACTGTCTGAGGTCTTGACATCAAATTCTGCCCTTAAACGGGATAACAACAAATCCATGTGAGGCACCTGTGGGAGATAAGCCAGAAATTAGGGTTGAACAGGCAGCTGAGTTACGGGGAAATGCTCTCTCTGCATTCATCACATAAAGGATCCTCTTGAGAAAGACGGTTATTTCCTAAACTTTGTAGCATTACATTATATTACCCAGGCAACACCTGGTTGTACCAGCAAGAAAATAGAACCTATCCCAGAAAAGCTGCCTGGAGGATTTGCATTAGCCCCTGTTGAGCTGCAACCCCAGAACTTCTAAGTCCAGTAGCATGGCTCAGAGATTTGAAACCCCACCTCAGCCCTGTGCCAGGCAGGGACTGGGCCACAGCTAAGGCACCTTCAGGACTTCTCTCCTGAACTGCCACATAGCAGAGCTGTCAGGGGCTTGCAGCCAGTTCTGCAATGCCTCCACTGTGAAATGCTGCTTCAAAGCTCAGCTTTCTCTACCTCAGCCACTTTGCTTGCACATGCTGTCCTTTTAATAGATATCTGCCACGGTGATTTCCCTGGAGACTGGCTGGGGCTAACCAATGAGTACTTTCCCATGACTTGTCTAATGGAGATGGGCCTGGGACATCCTCAATGCATGGAACAGTTCTCCCTTTTTGGAGCAGTTGGTGTCAGTGTGAACAGAGTTCTCTCTAAGCAACCCTCTAAGTGGGAAGGAATCACTGTGTTAATGGCTATTCCAAAAATTAAGAGGTGCTGTCCTCTTCAGGCCAGATGCCATATCAAGGGTCCAGTTTTGACGTGCCTTTGAAATCATGGCATAGGAGACATAGTCATTGTGCCCTCTTGTGCAGGCCTGGAGGGGCAGCACTGGGACAGACACACATGAAATAGTACACCAGGAGGGCTTGGGTAGGATGCACTGCTACCAGGGCTTTTCCTGGTTTGGAAACACTGTTCAAAGAGAAAGATCAATGCTATGCCTCACCATTACATTGCCAGACAGGAGAAAGCCACAATGACAGCTATGGACACTCGCCAAATCACTAAATTCCTTACCTGAAATAGTCCTTTAAAACTCCAGAGCCTTCCATCTACTTACAGTGGAAGTTGGAGACATGAGCAGAAACATGAAGATTGTCTTTGAATAAAGAACTCACATCAGGTGGAAGAAGACCTCTAGGCTCACTTACAACTGAGCTCTGTGAGCAGGCAAGGTTAGAACCTCATTGGTTTCCCTGCAGCTTTTTCCATTCCCTGAAGGACAACCTCTGGACCTGGTACCTTCTTCCAATCCTGCCCCTTTGCTATTGCATTCTAGTTGTTATGCAAGTTGTACACTTTTTATCTCCTAGTAAAATGTATCCCTTCTCACCTAGAATCTTCCAAATACTTAATCATCATGCAGATACCACTGAGGATGAATGTGCTAAAATCTTTCCATCAACATCCACAAGACTTTCCTCTGTAGAGTCCATAGCAGGGGGGTGCAAGCTGATGTGTACTGCAGACTCTTTAGATTATTTATCGGGAGAATCCATCAGGGATTGTTCATCTCTCTCCACAAACAATCACTATGGGCTTCCCCCTTCTCAGGGACACTTCCTCCAAGGGGAGGGGAGGAAGCTTAGTGTTGTTATTATGCATGAGTTGGCAATGAGAACAGCCCAAAGGTGGGGTGGGAGAGAAGAGCTAATTCAAGCATTTCTAAGATTAGGAAAAGGAAAATACAAGAATAAAAGATAACTCCATTTCCTGAAATCCTCTATGATCTAATTTTTCATAGTACTGTTATTTCATTGAATAGATATTTTACTTCAGTTAGGTTAATTTTTAAGTATTTCATTTTCCGTGGTGCTATTGTAAAAGGTATTTTTTCTCTAATTTCCCCCTCCATATGTTTGTTATCTGTGTAGAGGAATGCTCTTGACTTTTGGATACTGACTTTGTATCCTGCTATGCCACTGAATTTCTGTATTAATTCTAGTAGTTTCTTGGTGAAGTTTCTTGGGTCTTCCAAGTACAGTATAATGTCATTTGCAAATAATGATAGTTTAACTTCTTCTTTACCAGCTTTTATTCCTTTTATTTCTCTCCCTTGTCTAATAGCTCTAGCTAATGATTCCAGAATAGGAATAGAAATGGTGATAGAGGATGTCCTTGTCTTTTACCAGATCTAAGAGTGAAAGATTTCAGTTTTTCCCCATTTAGAATTATGTTAGCTGTTAGGTTATCATAAATGGCTTTTATAAGATTGAGGTAGAGACCATCTGTTCCAATTTTCTGTAGGATTTTGAGCATGAATAGTATTAGACTTTGTCAAAAGCTTTTTCTGCATCAAATGAGATGATCATGCGGTTTTTGGATTTGGTTCTACTGATATAGTATATTACATTTATAGATTTGTGTGTATTGAACCATCCTTGCATCCCTGGGATGAATCCTCCTGGTCATGCTGTATGATTTTCTTGATGATTCGCTGTATTCTATTTGTTAGGATTTTGTTGAGGATCTTTGCATCTATGTTCATGAGGGAGTTTGGCCTGTAGTTCTCTTTTAGTTTTATCTTTCCCTGGTTTTGGTAGCAGTATAAAACTTGTCTCCAGGATTGGCTACAAGAATGCAGCTGTGAATCAGGAACTGGATTTTTTTTATGTCCATAGGTTTCTTTTTTATTACATTTTGTATTTCATTTTCTGTTATTGGGTTATTGAGAGTTCTTATATCTTCTTGATATAGTTTTCATAATTTTTGTACCTTTCCAGGAATCTGTCTATTTCTTCTGTGTTTTCTATTCTGTTAGAGTAGATTCTCAAAGAAGTTCTTGATGATCTTCTGAATTCCCACTGGTCTGTGATAATTTCACACTTTTCATTCCTTATTGCTTGTATTTTAGTTTTTTTCTTTACTTTTTTGATAAGGTTAGCTAGGGGCTTATCAATTTTATTTAATCTTTTAAAGAACCAGCTTTTTAATTCATTAATTATTTGCATTATTTCATCTTGAATGAAATAATTTGTGCTCTAATCTTTATGATTTCCTCCCATCTTTGGGCTTTGGGTTTGGTTTGCTCTTCCTTTTCTAGGTAATTGAAGTGCAGCATTAGGGTATTTTTTGTTTCTGTTCTGTTTTCCTAATGTGTAAGTTCACAGCTATAAATATCCCTCTGATAACTGCTTTCATCGCATCCCATAGATTCCAAAAAGTTGTGCTGAAATTTTCATTGAATTGTAGGTATTGTTTAACTTCATCTGTGAAAAATTGGTTTCTGAGAAGAATGTTGTCTAATTTCCATGCATTTATGGGGTTTTTCTCATTTCTTTTGTCATTTATTTCCAGTTTCTTTGCACTGTGGTCAGATAATATGCGTGGGATAATTTCTGTTTACTTGTATATACTTAAGCATGACTTCTGGACTAGTATTTTGTCTATCTTAGAAAATGACCCATGTACAACTGTAAAAAAATGTGTATTCAGCTGTGGTTGGGTGGAACACTCTATGTATGTCCACTAAGTCCATTTGTTCCAAGTTCTGGTTCAGTTCTGCTACTTCTTTGCTAATTTTTTGTGTGCTTGACCTATCTTTTTGTGATAAGGGGGTGTTAAGGTCTCCTGTTAGATTGTGGTATTGGATACTAGATTTTACATGTCCATTAAGATTTGTCTTATATAGTTGGGTGCTTCCATGTTTGGTGCATACACATTTATAAGTGTTACCTCTTCCTCTTTAATTTTTCCCCTAACCAATATATAGTAAACTTCTTTATTTCATTTGACATTCTTGGTTTGAAGTTGAGACTGTCCACAAACAGGATTGTATCCCCTGCTTTTTTCTGAGTCACTGGTGCATGTAGTATTGTTTTCCATCCTTTGACTTTCAGCCTAAGAATTTCTTTATGAGCTAAGTGTGTTTCTTGTATACAATAAATTGTTGGATTTTGCTTCCTAATCCACTGTGCCAGTCAATTTCTCATAATTGGTGAATTGAGTCCATTTACATTGATGGTTATAATTAAGATGCATTGACTTATGTTTATCATATTAGTTACCTGCTATTGTTTACCACTTTTTTCCTGTGTTTAATTGTTTGCCCTATTTGGTGGCTTCTTTCAATTCTCATTTGTGGAGTTCTCATCATTTTGGTCCCTCTCTAGAATACCTTTTTAGTAGTCTGTGTAGGGTGGGCTTTGGCATCATTAAGTTCTGCAGTTGCTCTTTGTCATGGGAGTATTTTACTTCTCCATCAAAGTTGAAAGAGAGTTTTGAGGGTATAGTAATCTGGGATGGAATTTGTTTTCATAGAGGACTTGAAGTACTCTGTTCCATGCTCTTGTTGCCTTTATGATTTATGAAGAGAAGTCTGCCATTATTTTGATGTGTTTTCCTTTAAATACGATCTGTTTCTTTTCTCTAGTGGCTTTTAGTATATTGTTCTTGTGTGGATTTCTGGGATATTGACTATTATATTTCTGGGTGTGTTTTTAATTGGGTTGATGTTATTTGGAGTTCTATATGCTTTGGTTACCTGACTGTCAGATTGTTTCCCCATATTTGGGAAGCTTTCTGCTATTACTTCTGTCCATAATATTTTTACTTTTTTATTTACTTGAATCTTTTTATATCATTGTAATGCCTATTTCTTTCTCATTAATGCCTATTAGTCTTACATTGTTCATCTTTGCATCATCTTGCAGGTTATGAATTATTTCTTCTTGCATCCTAGTCATTTTTAAGAGATTTTTTCTTACCTTTTCACTAGGTGTGACGGTGTCTTCAAGATCTGAAACTCTATCTTCACTTTCATTCAGTTTTTCAAGCTTGTGATTAAGTTTTTAAGTTCCTATATATCTCTTTGACTGTGCTTCATGTTATCTATTTCTTTCTTGTATTGCTCACTCAAGGATTACATCATCTTTTCATTCTCCTCTATTTTTTTTTATCAATGTCTTCTTTAGAAGCAGGTATTCATTGTTTCATTATAGTTATCACTACTTTTTTATTTCAGAGGTTATTTCTGATCTGAGTTCCTCTATACCTTTCTGAAGTTGTTTCTTTACTTGAGATGCCATTAATTCAGACATGTCAGCTGTGCGATTTCCAGTTTCCTATGTACTAGTGTCTCTTGCATTTGTTCTGTGTGGCCTTGGGGCCTGAGATTGCATTTTGCTCCTTCTCTTTGTCATTTTAAATAGCACTGTCTCCTGACCTCTGTTGCAGAGCTTTGGTGCAGTTATAACTTTAGCACCTACCAAAATTCTTACCAGGAAAGATTATACAGTTAAAGCAGTTATATTTTTGTGTTTACAGAACTACATTTAGGAACACTAATAGTGGGTAGCAATATTTAGCAGTTAATAACCTTTGTGACTAATGGGTTTGTATTTTAGACAGTAAGAGCAAGTGTTATGTATATATAGCAAACAGATACTAAATTGGGAATTTGTATTTAAGTTAGATCCCCTAAGTTCTGTCTGATCACCTCCCTTTGATGTACCTGGCACCTTCCAGGCAGACTAGCTCACCCCAGTTACTTTTTGCCCCTTCTCTCAGTAAAGAGAGAAAGAGGGAGCATGTTCTTATAGATCTGGGTCTAGCAAAGTGTTTCAGCTTGCTGGTGCAGATTTACAAAGTTTGAATTCATATTGATGTACCTGGCTTTGGTCAGGCTGCTGTGTTCAGCTTCTATATGCTAGCCCATGGAAGTGAATCTGCTGTTTCCCTCTGACAAGATGTTCTACTCCTGGATTAACTGGCTGGTTCTGGCCCCTAGCCTCTCTGCATGGACTTCAGCTGGAGAGTTTCACACCAGGCCTGTATGCTGGGCTTGGACTGTACCTGAAGGGGTCTTAAGAGAAGAGCTGAAGGTCTCACTCATAAGCTGGGCCTAAGCTGAGTCTGGAGGCATCAAAAGGGGTCCCAAGAGCATGGTGGAAAGTCTGACTCACACACCGGGCCTGGGATGGGTGCAGATGGCTCCAGCAGGCATAGTGGAGTGAGAGGTCTCCCACACACACAGTGGGCCTGGGCTGTGTCTGGAGGGGTCCTGAGAGCACAGCAGAGGCCAAGAACAAAAGATAGACAGTTGGAATGAGACTGCAGAATGTTAAGTGAGTTAACAGCTCTACAGCTCCTCCACTCTTCTCTACACCACATTCCATCCTGACCTGGAGAGACAAATACAACACACCAGGTTACTCTTGAATGCTTTGGATCTCATTTCCTCTGAAGCAAGCCCCCTCCTGTGCTCTGCTTGGATGCTAGCCCAGGACAGTGACCAGCGTCTGGGTCCCTTGACATGTATGTCTCTCAGGAGCTTTCTCGACTCACTCTTTTTTGTACCTTTCTGCTTTTTTTTTTTTTTTTTACATGGGAAAAATTTATTGTTCAGACTAGAGATTTAAATTCAAGGATTGTACAGGGTCTTGCACTTCTAAAGACTCTAGAAAGAGAGCTAACTTGAGTTTCCCCAGCTCCTCTGGTTTTTGAAGCATTTGGAAATCCTAGATGTTCCTTCACTGCTTAATGTACTTCAGAACTCCAGTTTCTGCCTCCGACATGGCATGGTCTTCTTTCCTCCAAAATCTTACCCTCTTCATATAGATCTTCACCACTGAATTCGGGACCTGGCTTAATCTAAAATGATCTTTATTGTTTGGAGTGCCTCTATAAAGACCCTGCATGTAAGTACAGGTACATCTGCAGTACCAACAGTTAGAATTTGTTTTCTTTTCTAATTCAATTTTATTTTGTTTTGAAGAGTAAAAACAGAAGAAAAACCAAATAGGAAAAAAAAGACAGAAACAGGGTAACATACAACAACAATGTGTCACAGGTCTTCAAGGCAGGAATAGCAAGTTAACAATGGCTTCTATAGTATCTATTTTTATTGTCAAATCAGTTGCCCAGATTAACAGATATCATTATTCAAGATTGTAAAAATAATTGAATATTAATTCCTTCCTTCAAGAAATCTTAATTTTCCCTTGTCTTTTTAAAAAGAGTCACCTTAAAGACAGTATAATAATTGATAAGACAGATAAATGGTGCACATTCAGAAGACCAAGATGAGTGGTATTCAACCATGGATTTGTGCTACACATTGCTGTCCTCGATGTAGCTGGTCAGGTCGCAGGTACCAGCGAATCCTCTGTTCTCACTGAACTTCATGGCTTCCTCATCCAATTCATGACTGCATTCTTTGTCTCCTGTGGAATGACAGTCTTGGTTTGTACAAAAAGTACAGCTACATTGCTGTGCTAACACTTCCCTCCTTGTACCCATTACTAAATTCCTAATTTCTAAATTCCCATAATATTTATAATTGTAGTTGTCATTCAACAGCTAGATTGCTGTATTTCCTTGAATATACTCTTGCCTGCTTTATGGATTCTTCTCTTTCATTAACCTTAATTGCAGTTTGATCACATTCCTGATTTTATAAACTGCATGTCACCATGTGCCCAAGACCATGCTGTAAAAAAGGAGACACATCTGTCTTCACTCATGCAATCAGGGCCTGGCACCTTGAATCTAAGTATTGAATATAGACACTCAATTGAGTGTATGGTCTTTCATAATGGACATGGCACTCACACATCTATGGGAAAGAATGACCTTATTACGGATGACAGTAGAAAGACTGCAAAATAATAATTTTGAACTTAAATGCTATTTAATGTAAAGGAATTTCATATACTGACATAAATAATTATGAAATATAAAAAATGTTATGCTCTTTTTCTGTTGATCTGCAGTACCAGGGATCAAACTCGGGGCCTTACATGTTCCAGACAGGTGTGTATAGCACTGATCTATCTCCCTGGCCCAAAAAATGCTGTACTCTTAAACATGTTTAAGATGCTGCACTGTTATTTGCCTTCTGTAGTCTAGCTGATCTTGATATTCTGGCTATTTGAAATAAATATACTAAAGAAAAGAAATCACTAGTTAAATAAAACAAACTTAACCTTTGTTTATAATATTTTACAATCTATCTCAAATACATATTTGCCTGAATTTGTAAAGCTATTTTCCCAATATTCAAAAGATTAATAGGTCTTTAGGCTGAGGAGATGGCTCAGTAGAATAAGCACTTTCCTGGCAAATTCAAAGGTCTGAGTTCAATCCCCAGGTCTGCCAAAAAAGAAAAAAAAGTAAAAAACGAAACAAAGTAAAAAAACAAGTCTTACCATACAGCAGCATTGTGGCACATGCCTGGGATTCCAGTACATTGGGAAGCTGAAACAGGACAGCTGCAAATTCTGAGCCCGGTGTGTGCCAGTCAGCAGCTCAGCGAGATTGTCTGTTGCCTCTCACCTGAAGTCTGCTGACAACCTGAGGACCCTTTCGGTCCCAGCCTCTGCAGAAGAAGAGCAAGAGCTTCTCTCACCGACTGAACAGAGGCCAGTGACATTCTACATTTCATGACACACAGACCTCTGGAAGGAAGTATACAGCCTGGAGTATCAACAGTCCCAGACTGCGCAACTGCTACAGAAGCTTCTCGCTGACAGCTCTGATGTACAGCAGCGCCCAAGAGAAAGGCAGGAAAGTCGTTGCTGATCCTTTCAATTACCCAAATGAAGATCAGCCTGAGGTGCAAAAGTAAAGTCTCTGTCCATCACAAACTACCCACAGCCTCTGCCTGAGACACAATTAGGGTGAGGCCATTTCTGCAGCCAAGGGCTCAAGTCCCACCATAACTGAGAAGATAAAGCATTCATGATGAGACGAGACACTGCCTAAGCCTCTGTGAAGCACTGCGGAAGCTGCACAGGTGAAGGCTCTTCAAGAAGCCAAGCTGCCACCGCCGCACTCTCCAGGGTGTCCCGTCGCTCTCTTTCAGACTTTCATTTTCAGCTACTTACAACCCAGGACAAAGGTGCATCTGTCGTCTTTTTTTCAGTTTTACTTTTTGAGATGTGTTGCTCTTGTGCTCCTCCTCCGCTCTCTTCAGCAGATGTGTGTTCACTTTATATCTTCAACTTCTGTGTGCACTTAGGACAAGAACTGCTGTTGTTGCCACTGAAGTATATTTTTTACTATTGTCATGGTTCTCTCCCAGGTGGCTACCCATAGATAGGATTTTTTTTAAAAAAAACTACATTGAAAAGGCACATTTTTCTTATTTATAGTGATAATAATTTTGAGAAATTTATACATTTATTCTAGTAGAAATAGGTAAGAAATTTATCTTTGCGGGTGATTCATTCAATAGGAAATTTTTCCTGACACCTTCAAGTATCTTTTTTTTTTTTTTTTTTTTTTTTTTTTTTTGAGACAGGGTCTCACTGTGCAGTTCAGGCTGGCCTTAAGCTCACTTTGTAGCTCAGGCTGGTCTCGAACTCACAACAATCCTCCTGCCTCAGCCTTCCTAGTGCTGGGATTACAAGCATGCGCTACCACGCCCGGCTCAAGCATCTTGACTGACACGTGAGTCATGCTGTGAGGAGAGCGTGGTGTGGACTGACTTCCCTGGCAGAAGCGGAAGCCCCTGGCTGAAGAGCTACACCTCTGGCTGCTGTCTCCAGGTTTCAGGTCTTTGTGCAGGCCTTTGACCAGAGCCGCCACCTTTCCCGGGAGACTGGGGTTATCCTAGCACAAACCTGTCTTTGTCTAGCTGCACTAATTAAAAGTTACAGTATTCTGCTCTTTTTGCTGTTATTTCTGGGCTCCTTTATGGGATCCCCTTTGAATGTCACTTTCATCCTCCTTTGCCATTTGAGAACCTTCAGTGACGAGCCATCCAGTCAGACTGACAGATGTGCTCCAGCTGTAGCGGCAGCCCTGGCAGTGCACAGTGGACCTGGTGCAGGGCCGCTCTCCTCGGGAGCCTCCTAACAGTAGGCTGTCTTCCATCATCAGTGACAGCTCATCTAACACCCAAAGCATAAATCATGGATTTTGTTTTTTCTTTAATAATTAATAAAATGCATAATTTAGAGTCATTTTATAAAATGATTTTCATTATGAATTAAAAACTTTAAAGTCCTCAAAGGGACTCCTGATGTTTGTGTAAATACAGAAAGATAACTGAGTAGAATCATAGGATGCTTTATTTTTTCTTAAGAATTTTACTTCTATATTGAATCCAAAGGAATGGAAAGCCAAAAACGGAGCATAAGTAGAAAAACTCACTGTGGGAGCATCAGCTTAGTTTACCAGCCTGACTTCCCCTGTTTGGGGCCATTAGTCACTGATATCTTCTTGGAAACAAAAATACAACCCTTCAAACAGTAAAGTCTAAAGATGCTTCTGTTTCTATAACTAAATGTTTGAGACTGGAAAATCTGCACAGAGCAAAAATGGATGTGGGAAGTCCTGGATGGAGGCTGGGAGGTCAAGAGCAGGCAGGTGCTCCTCACCTGGGTCTGTCCAGGGCAGGTCCCACCTTCAGGGGATGAAGGCAGGGTCTTCACAGAGCAGAAAAGCCAACAAGCAAGGGTGCTGGAGCTGCATGAATCCTCCTTTAGGAGCACTGTGCCTCAGCACCGCTGTTCACAGGGTTGGTCCCTGAAGACTGGCTCATAGAGTCCTACCCTCAGCACCACCACACTGGCCCATGCACTTTAAAGGATGAGTTCTGAGGCAAACATTCAGGCCACAGAAATCACGACTCTCTTGGTGCTTTGATAAGAACCATCAGCCAAATCTGAGCTGTCCAGAACACGTCAGCCGCTGTGAGCCCTGGGATATTCTGGGGTTGATCCATAGGCCAGAGTATTTGGAGCATCTGCCCTAAAGTGATTACTCACAGTGATGCATGTTGTTTGTGCAAAAGTGAAAATCTCCAAAGGGCTGGGGCACCATGGAAAGGCCGTGGCTTACTTCACTGCAGTTCAGCATCTGCTGCACAGCACAGCACATCACAGAGCAGCCACTCCTGCCCGGACTCTCCCTGATTCTCTCTAATTCCAGAGCACCAAGCAGCTCCAGGCTTCTTCTTATTCTCTTCATCACACAGCACATTTTCCTCCCCCAGAGGCATGTCAGTAAACACTGACATGCAATGTTGGTAAGCAGATAAAATGTCAGCTTGTCTTTCTCTTTAATTCAGAAAGAGGAAGACAAATTAGAAAACAGATCAATCATCTATAAATTCTCATACTTTCATAATTTTAAGTGTATGTGTTTCTAGCTATGGCATGAGAAGGGAGCCAGTAGTAAGTTTTTCTGTGTATGATTTAGGTAAGCAGATTTGTTTGTGTCTTCTCAGAACTTATGTGATAAACACAAACACAGTGAAGTCATGCATGATGTATAATTTTATATGTGGGAGATCTTACAAGATTTATTGTTTGATTCAAAAGTAAAATATGGATTTCTAATTCAAGATGTCTCTACGCTGTGCTTCCTGCTGGAGGCTCCATTCCTGGCCATCTCCTGGCATTTGTACTCTGGCAGAGCCTTCCCACCTCCTGGTGTGTTACCCATATGTGGAACAATACAGCGCGCACTGTGGAGCCAAAAGCAACCCTGACAAGCTCACGTGCATCACTTTCTAACTTCTGCAGGTCACTCAAAAGGTAGGGCTGCACCCAGTGTGCAGTGGATCTTCAAGAGAAATTGCATATATAGTTATTAAATCACCAGTTAGCTGAAAGTATTCACAACTGAATGTTAAGCTATAAATGTGTTTAATGGAAGCTTATTGTGTGATGATGGGTATTCAGTTTTCCTTTGGGAATGATCATATTTTATCTCCTTTTGGAGATCTTCCAACCTTGAGACTTAGCTCAAGAATTGGCCCCTGCTTATTGGTTTGCAAGCAGTTTCCTGGTTGCAGAAAACACAGCACAGCCATTCAAGGGTGGAAAACCAGACAGAAGAATGCGAAAACAGCTTCTGTGGCCAAATACCCCAAGGAAGAGGTTGCATAATGACAGAGCTTGTCGCTGGTGTTGCTGTGGTTTCCTGTGCTGAGCACAGTGAGTGTTGATGTTTTCCTGCCTGCTCTGTGAGTAGAGGTATTCCTGCTGTCAGGGAGAGGCCCTAAACCCCGGAGCTCCCATCATTCTGTGGTGAGTCTCAGCTGGTGTCAAGACTGGAACACCTGGCAGCCCAGAGGCATCTCCACTGCTGCAGCAGCGCTCCGGCAACGTTGAACTCTTTGCCATTTATTTGTCTGTACTATAGAGGCTTGAGAGGGAAACTCTAGCCAAAAAAATGAGCAAGCTGGAGAGAGGTCAAGCTAGAGAGAGGCCAATGAACTTAGACTGTCAAGTGAAAATTTTGTATTAAAAACATAGCTGTCCAAGGCTGCCCAAGTAGCTCAGCAGACTAAAGCATCTGCTTAGGCAGAGCTCAGGGGTCAGGGTTCCATGCCCAGAGTGCTGTGCCGGCCCCACCCTGGGGTGCACTGACACAATTATGGAGACTGGATGTGGTGGCATGATCCAGAAAACAGCAGGATCACCATGGATCTGATCTGTGTAGTGAGACCCTCTGGGTCCTATACTAAATACAGAAAAACAAAACATAGCTGCCAAGTGAAGGATCATCTCAGAGTTACACACAGTCATTTCAGACTTCACTTTCGCCCTCACTCTGTTAATTGAAGCAAAGGTATTGTCTCAAATTCATGGATTTTCCCTCAAGTGGCAGGAAGAGACTCACTGATGGGTTAGCTAAATTTTGGGTTAAACCAGTAGTGGTCATAGGGCCATTTCGCTTGAGCAGCATAGCACCAGCTAAGCCAAAACAGAGAGGCAGAGCAAGCAGGGGGCACACACCCATAATCCAGGCTCAATAGGAGGCTGAGGCAGCAGGGCAACTTTACACAGCCTGTCTCAAATTACGGATCAGTTGGGCTGGGGTGTATCCCAGTGGCACAGTATCTCCAGGTGAGAGCTTCAGTAACACAAACAAGAACAAAACAAAACATGAGAAGATAGACCAGTCCACTGTGCTCAGTGGGAAAGCTCAAGGTCGTTCTCTTGGTACCTGCCAATCCTTTCCTGGATGAACCCTGGTATTGATCAGTTTTTTCATCTGTTGTCCATTGTTCTTGGAAAACCATGCACAGGTAAATGATCCTGCTGTTTTGGGGAGATTCCACTGAAATCCATGTCAAAATTCTTCTGTGTGAGTGTGTGTGTGTGTGTGTGTGTGTGTGTGTGTGTGTGTGTGTATTTTTTAATCAGTGTTTATAGGGTCTCACTACATAGACCAGACTCATAGTGAGCCGCCTGTGTTCAGCCGCTCAAAGGGCTGGGATTACAGGCTTGCACCACCATGCCCAGTCTCAATCGCTGTCTCAATGTGCCCCGGGGGCAGGAGTAGTACAGTATACCTGGAACAGAACCCAGCCACTGTGTCTGCCTAAGCAGGCATTTTAATACAATGAGCTATTCGGCCAGCCCAAGATTATTCTTTCATGAAGCTGATGTGACCTCAGTGTTAACTGATCCTCCTTCTCCAACACTGCCTTTTTGGCCTCAACTGTCATCATAAATGGAAACCACCCCCATGTACTGGGGGCACGGTGCAGCGCTCTACACTGACTCGAAGGTTATGTGGCACCATCCCTTTCCTGATGTGTGTATAGTTGTGTAGTGTAAATAAGAGTTACTTTCCTCATTGCTCAGCCAAGACATCTGGCACCACAAGTAAGGGGGGTAGTTTACGTGGCTCACAATTTAGGGGGTCTCAGTACCTGGCTGTTAGGCTGGAAGGCAGGATGGCATGGCAGAGGGAAATGGCAGAGCAGAAAGAGATCTGCAGGGCAGCTGCAGGCAGCAGGCAAGCAGGAAGTGGCAGCCCTGTTCCTGTTCCTTAGGTTGTACCCAGGCTACATGCTGAGACTTAGTGGGACTCTCACCCAGGTGGGCCTTCCCATTATCCACTCAGAACTATGCCAAGTCAATCCGTGAATTAATTTATTATATCCTTAATCCCAGCATCACAAACCCTATTTCCAACCACCGTTGAGAAAGGCCGCCCGGACCCATGAGGCTTCAAGGGGTTCTAGACATCGCCGTAACAGTGCGGCTGGCAGCACTCAGCGAGGCAGGCCATAGCCTGCTCCTTTGTGGGTTGACTGCACTAGTGTGCAGTCCTCCAGAGGGTCACTGCTATGGACACTGTTTCATGCTGAGTTCCTGCCTTACAGGCTAATTAGCAAACTCGAGCAGAGAAATTGTGACACGTGAACACGATCCATATTGTGCCTTTGGAATCTTAGTTACTTTCCTTCTAACGCAGATGCCACAAGAAAGCCCAGTGCTGGCCCATGGTCCACACATGCAGTGCCTCCTGTAACTGTCCACTGGTATGTTTCTAATTACAGCATAACACCCCAAAACTGACCAGCGGTCATTGCAGTCCTACCTTCTTTACTTTTTTGTGGTGATCTATTATAGAGTCACTGTGTTCTTCAGCTTTCGCTTGCTGCCACAAAATACCTCTGAAAAAATCAACTGGAGTCAGTGTTTATTATGGTTGACCACAGTTTCATGGAGTTCATGCGTGGCCATTTGGTGCCATTGTTCCTTGACCTGTGCATGGGAAGCCAGAACCTCACAGCAAGCTGCGCCTAATGGAGAAAAGCAGCTTGCATGTGTGGTGGGCACAGGCTGAGAGAAAGAGAATGCAAGGAGAAGAAAGAGAGAAAGGAAGGGTGAGGGTGTGTGCCAGTCCCACATTCGCACCTCACAACCCCTTCCCCTTATCACCCAATATTTAGTGGGAACTGGTCTCCATTCTATGTGTTTAGCCTTCTAAGGAAGAGCATGAGAAATAGCAGAGGGCTAGGGATGTGGCTCAGTGGCACAGCACTAGGCTGGCATGGGGATGAACCTGGTTCTACCACTAACACTTGAAGAGGGAAGAGGGCTGTGTATTGCACTTGTTGTGTGGGAGCACTGCTTTTATCTCTTGGCATGAAGAGCTAAAGAAGGGAACCTCTATTAAAGTTTACACACTTGGTGTGAAAATAGCTTAAATTTAAGGATTTATTTTATTTATTGCTATTTCATCAGACTGGGTTTACAAATATACACAGTTCAAATAAATTCTTGGCCTTAGCTAGGTATTTGAGAGCTGGAAGCAGACATTATAGCAATTCATTTCACATTTTGTAATAAAACGATATTTCTGAGATCATTATGAAAATAGGTAACATTAGTGAGCTTGATTCCACAGCAGGCGGAGTACAGAGGAAACGCTTCTCAGTTAACCACACATTAGCAGACAGAGACCTGTTTCTCTTGCAAAGAATGATGGGAGCAAAAGATTGAATTATTCCTAGCAAATGCCTTGAGAAGTCTGAAGGTCACAATGAGAGCTATACAGAAGTGGAACTTCTCAGGAAACCCCGACAGCAGATCTACATTTTCATGCTGGCACTTCAGTTTGGACATGTTATAACGTGTTATAACCCTCTAATATAGTTCTCTAATATGCTTAGTATGAAAAACATTGGAATGTGTTTAGCATTCTCCTGGCACTTAAGCATTCAATAAGTGCTAACACTTTATCCATTACAATGACTATTATTATACTCAGTGCTCATATACAAATTGTTTTGCTTTCCTAAAGGACTAGAAGCAAAAGTAAAGTAAAACAAGTAAAGTATAATACAATGCATATTCAGCTGCTAGCAGACAAGCCCAGAGGTGGAAGCAATCACAATGACACAAAACACCTCACCCGGTGAAAACAGAGCTTAGTGACACTGGCTCTCTTGGTCCCTGTGGTCAAGAGACATGGGATCTGTCCCTGTCTGTGGCAACCTGCTGAGTCCTCAGCAGCTTCCAAAAGGAGGACTCCAGGTCCTTGCTGCTGTGAGTTAAGATACACAGAAACAGAGCTGGCCAGATAGCTCAGTGGCCTAAAGCACCTGCTCAGGCAGACACAGGGTCTGGGGTTAGATCCCTGGTGTGCCATGCCAGCCCTGCCCTCAACGCATGCTGAGACAGCCACTGACACTGGGCATGGTAGCCTACATCTGTAATCCCAGGGATTGGGAGGCTGAAAACAGGAGGATCTCTACAAGTCTGATCTATGTGAGACCTTGTAGACTCTGCACTCAAAGCATAAAAAAGGAAAACAAAGGTACACAGAAACAGAGGCAAGGAAACAGCTGTAAGTCATTCATTACTAAAATTTGTATAAGAGTGAGTTAGGGCAGGGCCAGGGAACAGCAGACCAAGTGACCTCGGACAACTTTGACGGAGGTGATGTCATTCAGGTGTCTGCTGGAATAACTGTCCATCAAGCAGGGCTTCTCTGGGGAACTTCAGCACTTCACAGCTGGGAGGTTTGGAATCCATCTGTGGACTGCAGTCAGCCTTCCTGCTTGCCACCTTTTCTCTGGTGCTTGTTGGCTTTTGCTCTGTGTGTGTGCATACCTGTTCTCATTGCCATATATTTCTTCCTATGTTTTGCTGGTATTGGTACTGAGAGTGAAACTCAGAACCCTTTCCTAGAGCCACATCATCAGCTCTTGCTATGGAATGCATCTAGATGTTCCCCAAAACCTCACATGATCACAGGCAGGCTTTGCAGAAGTGGTTGGAACTAGGGCGGGGACACTGGAAATATGGCTATGGTGCTGGAATTAAGAGTGGAAGACCACTAAATTATCCCACTGGATGGTTTGGCAGCATTGGGTGTGAATAATGGGAAGGCCACACTGTACCCTGCTGGCAGCACCTAGAAGCCAGCTGGCCTGCAAAGGGTGCTGCAGCTCTGTTTGCCACCTCCACCTGCTGGACATGGACTGTTTCTCCTCCGTGTTGCCCCTCCGCCTGCTTGTCATGGGCTGTTTCTCCTCTGTGCTGCCCCTTTCCATCCTTGGAACCCAGCTGACTGTGGCTTATAATCTCTACAAATTGTGAGTGGGAAGAAACCTTTCCTTATTTAGTAATGGGTGCTTGGCATCTTCTTCCCGCAATGAGAGAAGCAAACAAGGTAATCCTTACTTTCTTTTCGACAAGAAGAGAAAAGCTACTATGTCCCTGAGGTATCCAGACTGGGTTTGGTCTTCTGTTCCCCTGCCTCAGCTTCCCAACATCCTGCACTGCTGGAGTGCCTCACTATGTGAAGCTTTTTTTTTTTTTTTCTCTTCTATTAGAGAATCCAGTCTGATTGGATTAGGTTTGTATGGGTTGGGCTTCCCTTACTGAAACAAAATGCCTGAAGCTTGCAGTGTTAAAAGAAGAGAGGTTTGCTTTGGCTTTCAGTTTCAGAGCTTTTAGTCTCTGGTCAGAGAAGAAGTATGTGCAAGAGCAGACCCACTTGCCTCATAGCAGCCAGGAAGCAAGGAGTAGGAAAGACAGCCAGAGAGGCGGGAACCAGAGGTGACCTCAAGGCCCTGGCCCCTTGTCTTACCCACACTCTGTGTACCACACAGTGAGCCTCACTAGCTTTCTAAGAATCCCTGAAGCCCTCAAGTTGGCAGTGAATGCTGCCAGGGCCATATGTTTGTAACTCCATGCAACTTCATTTCTACTTTCAAAGTTTTTTATTTTATTTTATTTTTTATTTTTTCTGAATCAGGGATTGAACTCAGGCACTTGCATTTGCCAGGGAAGTACTTATTCTACTGAGGCATCTCCCAGCCCTTCTATTTTCAAAGTTCATCATGATCGAAGATGGTCCCCCACCTCAGAGCCAGGTGACAATTTCAACCTCAAGGACTCTTGTTCCTCCAAGAAGAGCAGCTTTTTCTCCTCTTCCCCTTCCATCCTCCCTTCTCTGCTTTCCCCTCCTCTCCTTTTTCTTCTCCTTCTTTTCTCACCTCTCTCTCTCTCTCTCTCTCTCTCTCTCTCTCTCTCTCTCTCTCTCTCATCTCTCAGAGCTGGGAATTGAACCTAGGGTTCCAAAAACAATAGATGAGCTCTCTAACTATGAGCTATACCCTTGGCCCTAGCCCTTTATTCTCTGAAGTAAAAATAATCAACTGCACAGTGATAGTTCCTGAAACAATCTGTTTATTGAAGCACACAGAAGGAGAATAAACAAAAGCAAGGAGGGAGCATATGAAAACATAAGCCTACAAAAGTAGAAGAAAAGCATTCAGGTGTGGCAGGTACTATCCAAGTACCAGGCGCCCCTGAAAGAAGTTGTCCAAATGGCCTGGGTAATTGCATCTCCATAGTGACACAGAATAAGCCCAGAGGCCACCAAGTCATCAGTAAGGAGGCAGAGCATTGGCGCCTGGGCAGAACCACCCGCAGACACCAACCGGCAGAGCCATCAGCCCTCCCTGCCGCCTGAAGTTTCCACGCAGTCTACTGTCCCAGAAGAGCATTCCTCAACTCCAGGAGGCCCAAATAGATGAGTTCCAGAATGCGGCTGATGCATTCCTGTGAGGAACAGTTGTCAGCAACATCAGCTAACTCCTTGGTTCAGTTACAGCTTCAAGTACAAGAAGCCCTTCAAATGGAGTCAATTCCAAAATTGTCAATTATCATTTAAATATCAAGTTACTTAGGCTTACAATCCCCACATCTCCAAAGCTGCTATTTCCAAAATAAATTAAAATATAATAGAAATTAATATTAGAATGGGACAGCTTAAAATATGAAAAAAGCACCTGAACTTTATCGTGTAGTTTACTTTTGCAAGCAAACTTGAATGACGCACGAAGTCCCGCTGGCGTGCCGTGGGGTAGTGCGTCCCCTCCGCCGCTCTGTGCAGGGCCCTCTGGAGGTTCTGCCGGCACAGCACAGGTCCCAGTGAGCGCTGGCCTCCGCATGGCACCTTCCGGTTCCCAGCCCAGAGAGGTGGTGGCTAAGTGAGTGGCTCTAGGGAGATTCGCGATCAGCGCTGGGCGCATGCATCACGACTCCGAGCCTGGGTCTCGGCGCCCCTGGAACTCCCCAGTGTGGAATGAGTCTTCCAGGGGCATTTGGTTGGCCCGGGTGGGCATGGCCTTGGACTGGGACCTGGAAAGTGTGGCCTCACACCCGTGGCCACCCTGTGGCCTCCCTGTGGCCCTGGGCACCCAGCAGAGCAGCTTCCTCTCCACTGCCAATGGAGCTGCGAAGCACAGTCGCTCTTCCTCCTCTCACTGCGGTGCTCAGTGGGAGGCCACCGAGAAGGTGGGGCTCCACAGGGCACAGCTTCTCTGCTTTATGCTCATTGAACTGGGGTTCTCAGTGTGCACATAGTCAGAGATCGGTCTCCATCTGAGCAAGGTCCTGATACTGCGAGAGATGGATGTAAAACGTGAGCCAGTAGTGAAAGCTTTAGGTCAGTTTCTAGAACTTGCAGGGGAACATGCATGGAAAGAAACTTTCAGCGAAGCTCGTGGACACAATAAGGCTCATTCCTCTTGCACAAATGAGAGCAGGAGAGAAGCAAAGATATCCTTTACTGTGCTGCATCGAAAGAGAGAAAGAGAGAGAGAGAGAGAGAGAGAGAGAGAGAGAAACAGACAGACAGACAGACAGACAGACAGAGACAGAGACAGAGACACCATTTGTCTGGCTGAGCTGGGGATGGAGCTAGCGTGGGTTGCTGGCTCAGAAGGCTTGGCACCTACTGAAAACAAAAGTGGAAGCTGAGGTTAAATGCAGGAAGAATACGGACTCAGCCCAGGAGACGCTCGTGGTCAGGCTCGGATCCCTGTACCACGTTGACCCGCTGAACGACACCCCGGCAAGCTGTGGTGCAAGTGCAAACCCTCTGGCCCCACCCATGAGGCCAAGACAGGTGGTTGGCAGTCAGAGCACAGTCTGACCAGCACCTTAGCCAGCATGGTCACAAAATAAGCAAGAGCTCTGAAGACCCAGAGCACCATCTCCATCACACCAAAGTTACTTAACAGTTCTGCACAATAAAATTCCACATGATCAGAGCTAAAAATAAAACACAGCAAATAAGAAATATTCGTGACATGTTTAATAATAACTGGGATGAAAAACATATGAACTTCAAACCATGAGGAATTAAAGTGAAACAGGAAACCTATGAAAGATACAAAATTAAATTAAGTTCATTGATGAGGTATTGATTCCCTCGTAAAACTTAAGACTATTGTTCCAAGGGGTGCAATAAGGGGTGTGTTAACAATATCAATAACAGTTCTTATTGGTTAAGGACAAAAAGTCTTAAAATTCTAATGTGTATACATCTTTGTTGTAGCTGAGCTTTTGCATTTTCTTCAGATTTCAAAATAAAGTTCATTCGATTTACTTCTAAATATTTAACACAAAGTAAAATTAAATATTTATTTGTATTTTAGAAGTACTTTGTACTCAAATATCAAGCCATGTATATGATTTAAAGAGAAATACAATAATCAGACTATATATGATTTAAAGAGAAATACAATAGCAATAAACAGGGGTTATTATTTCCTATTTAACTAAAACTTCTAATATATTTTGTAGTGCTACCATTGCATTTGGAGTCTTGTCATTCTAAGTTTTAGTTAATGCACCTTATACCTGCATGAGTTGCTACTGGGTCGTACACAATCACAAGAATGCACACTCCAGTGCATACATGGGGACCTTTCACGTCCCAATATCTGCTTGTGTGGAGAATGAGAGAAGAGCCCTGGTATAACAGGGAACATTTCCAAATATGGACAAGAGTCACAGATGTGAGTACAACAATCACAGCACTACATCAATAGATGCAGAAAATGCATTCAATAAGTATAGCAGCCATTCCTGATGAAGAATAACAGGCACATCTTCAGTGTTATGAACAGGGGCAAAACGGTGGGCACCATTATGCTAGTGAGGAGGTGTGAAAGCTTTCCCTCGAAAATCAGGACCAAGACAGGGATGTCCAGTGTCACATTCTGTGTAAGGTAGCACTCAAAGCACTAGCCAGAGCAATTTGGCAAGGGAAAGAAACCAAAGCATTATGCATATTAAGAGAAAATAGCAAATAATCAGCATTTGCAGTTAACAAGACCATTTATACAGAAGTCATAAAAATTCCACCAAAAGTTATCTAAAATTAATATCAAACTCAGTAATGTAGCAGGATAGAAATCAACACACAAAAATCCATAAAAATATTTCTACACACCAATAATCAACTCACTGAAAATGAATTTGGAAAAAATGATATTTGTATAGCATCAATAAAAAATTATATATTAGGAATTAAACTAGGAAATGAGAGACTTCTACAGTGAAAACATAACTCTGCAAAGGAGATTGAAGAGGATGCCAAAAAGTGAAGAGATAGTTCCTGTTCTTAAAAAGGCTGAAGCAATATTATCAGACTGGCCAAACTCTCAAAGCACATTAAGATTCAATTCAATCCAGGCTCAAGCTTCACAGACCTAGAGGAAACCTTCAGATGTCCAGAGGGAACCTGGAACAGCAGCAGCAATCTGGAGTGAAAGGAACAGTGCCGGGTACATCATGATCTTGCATTTCAAATCATATTAGAAAGCTGCACAAAAAGGGTGGAATTGGCATAGAGACAGACAAATGGATCAGTGGAACAGACTGGAACCAGCAGCAACAGTCCTGGACACATTTGGGCACTGCAGAGCCATGGCAGTGCTGAAGGAAGGAAGCTCTTCAGCACCTGCAGCGGAGAAGGAGGCTGCACCACACAGGACACTGAAGCTAGACCCAGACGACTCCTGAGCATGTGCTAAGCTAAAGTCAAACTGGTCCAACGCTCTAGGACTGGAACTAGAGCCACTTAACCTAGGAGTTGAAGCAAATGAAGCTCTTGAAGTCACAGGTACAGGCAATGTCTTCTGAAGAGTGCCACAGTTGCACAGGAAGTGACAGTGACAGGCCACAAAAGGGCTCATACCAAGTTAAAGTACCAAGTTAAAGCCCTATGTGTGGCAAAGGAAGGGGCCAGCAGGTTAAAGAGACAACTACTGAATGAGAAAAACGCTCGCACCAGCTGTACCTCAGAGGACTAACTGAGGAAATACAGAGACTTACAGGAAGCAGACCTCCTAAAATTAAAAAGCCAAAACCTGGTGATTAAACCCAAAAGAAATATGGATAGCCACTAAATGCATGAGAAAGTGCTCAACATTCCTGACTGTTAGGAATACAAGTTTTAAAACAATGCTGAGATATCTTTCTTATTCCAGAAAGAATGGTCATCATCAAGAAATCAAATAATTTGGAACTGTGGAGATAGCTCGGAGGTACAGGCACCTGCTGGCAAGCACAAGGTCCATGTGCTATGCGGGAATGCCAAGTGTGCCATGTTGGTTCCAAAACTTGGCTTAGTGGTGCACACCTGTAATCCCAGCTTTGGGGAGGCTGAGGCAGGAGGATCACTACAAGTCCTAGCTGCATAGTGGGACCCTGTACCAAAACCATAAAAATGGAAAAAAATGTACATTATTCTGCTATATGAAGGGTGAATTTGAAGTATTTATACGAAGTTACATGCTTCTTAGAAACAAGTAAAATGAATCAGACACACAAGCTTAAATATGATCTAGTTTCTGTGACTTGAAAATACAAAGTGCTAACAAAGAAAGAATCAAAATAAAATCAGTGATGCATCCACTACAAATTGAAAGGGGACATTGAGGGAAGGAAGGGGACCATGGTGGAAATGTGACAGTGAATAAAGAAACACGACACAGGTACACCACGGATAGGTGCCAAGCACAGGAGAAGTGGTCACAGTGGATGACAAATATGTGGTACATAAACTGTGTTTGAAAAGGGTATGTATTGCTCATTCATCTACACAAACATGAAAATGTGTGAATACAGAAAGGGCATTGAAAGAGACTGTGCCCTACGTCCTTGGGATGCAAAGATCAATCATCAAGGCTTCATCCAAGTGTGGTGGCAGTGCCCTGCGATCCCACATCTGGGAGGCTAAGGCAGGAAGATTGCCATGAGTTTGAGGCTAGCCTGCACTGTGTAGTGAGCTTAAAGCCAGCCTGAGCTGCAGAGCAAGACCCTGTCTCAAAACACCAAATAAAATAATGATGATGATGGTGATGGTGATGGTGGTGATGGTGATGGTGATGGTGATGGCGGTGGCGGTAGCAATGGTGATGGTGATGGTGGTGATGGTGGTAATGGTGGTGGTGGTGATGGCGATGGTGATAGCGATGGTGATGGAGATGGTGATGGTGATGGAGATGGCGATAGTGATGGGATGGAGATGGCAATGGCGATCATGATGGGTGGTGATGGTGATGGCAATGGTGATGGCAATGGTGATAGCGATGGTGATGGAGATGGTGATGGTGATGATGGTGGTGGTGATGGTGATGGTGGTGGTGATGGTGATGATAGTGATGGTGATGGTGATAGCGATGGTGATGGAGATGGTGGTGGTGATGCGATGGAGATGGCGATGGCATGGTGATGGCCATGGCGATGGTGATGGTGATGGTGATGGCAATGGTGATGGAGATGGAGATGGCGATAGTGATGCGATGGAGATGGCAATGGCGATCATGATGGGTGGTGATGGTGATGATAGTGATGGTGGTGGTGGTGATGGTGATGGTGGTGGTGGTGGAGGTGGAGATGGTAGTGGTGGCAACATGATGACTTCAGTTTAGTTTACTTCAAAAATCCAGTGAAAAGCTTTAAAGTATGTTTTTAATGTATCAGATTAATAACTTATGATGCCTTTACATCTGTTCCAAATGTGTGGAACAGACATTAAGCTCAGGAGACGTTATTCCCAGAACTCAGCTTTCAAACTTGTGGAAGAGTAAATGACAGGTGGCTTTACGTAACAGACTTAGCATCACTCTGATGTAGTGCTGGATCATCATGAACCAGTCAAGCAAGCCAAGAGCTCATGTGGAAACCCCTGGGAGGACCTGTCGGAAGGTGAAGCCACACCATAGCTGCTAACAAGACCTAAGCAATCTTGAGTGGTTGCGCATAAATGATGGCACAGACTTGGAAAAGGTGAGGCTTGAAATAGATTTAGAATGATTTGGGACTTTGGGTATTTGGCCAGAGTAGTGACAGCTCAAGTGGTAACAGTCAAATTAGAACTCAGTGATATTGAGGAAGTTACCCGGCAAAATCTGTGCTACAAATTCTCATCAGCAAATGGAGTGCTGAGGAAGGAGACAAGATTCTAGCAAAGATGAGAAGAAGCAACCTTGTGAGGGACGGGAGATCAGACACCCCAGGTGGGCAGAAAGAGGGCTGGGGGCCTTGGATGGCGTGCAGGGACTAAGATCCGTGCAGGAGTTGGGGATCTGTGGCTAGGGCAGGGAATCGCCCCATTGGTCCATCATTTCTTGTCCTGCTTTCCTCTCAGAACTTCTCCCTGCCAGCCCCCCACAAGGCCTGTCAGAGGCGCTCTGCTCCTTCACACCATGCTACCGTACTCCAAAGAAGCAGTGATGTTACAGCTTCCCAACTCTTCAATATGACATTGTTCTTCTTTGCCTCATTTCCAGTGCCTGTCTTAGCTATAACCAGGAGCTGTACTTGCCTCCATATACAGAGCACCATAAGGATTGAGTGTCAGCGATGCAGATGATGCATGAGGAATACCCGTGACAGGTACAGAGCACAGCTGGCCTCAGCTTGTGACAGCAATTTGCTGGTGCTTATGGGGAAGGAGCCCTCATTTGTGCTCAGTGGGGGAGATGCCCGGATGTGCTTGTCACCCCCAAGTAGTTGGCACATGGAAGCAAAATTGTGCAGAAAAATTATTTGCAAACTTAATTTGTTTACAAAAGAAACATTGGTGAACAGAGGGGTTATTGTAAACAAAGAAGAATTATGGCATTCATTAAGTAGATGAAAGTTTCTATTACTGAAGTAATTATTAATATGAAAAAGGACATTTTACCAAATGAAATGCATGAAAAATTTGAACTGCCTGGATATCCAGAAAGAGATGAAAATAGGTCTCTGAGGATAGTGATAGTATCATTCTGACAATCATCAAAGATGATTGAAGTCACAAAATTCGATGCAATCTTTGGTGGGAATAGGCTGAAAATGATTCCTGGGGAAGAACCGCTAAGCCATGGGTAGACAAAGGAAGAGCCAATTTATCAAAAGATTTGGGAAGAAATTGCCAAAGGCATAAAGCAAAATCTTGTGGGTCACATAGCTTGAAATTTATTGATAATAACTGTTTCCATAAAGAGAAATTGCTAAGCAATATGGAATTTTGAAGGCAGATGAAAGATGAGAAGTGAAAAGAGGTCAGCGAATCTGGTGATTAACTCTCACCTTTAATTCGGGCAAAATCAATTCTATCATTTTATAAATAAGAGAAATTGCCATAATAATGTTAGAAATCATCTTCTGCTCATGTTCGAAAGGAATGGAGCCAGAATTGCTGAAGATTTCTTTTCAGAATTTATGAGTAGTCTTTTATCTCGTTAAGGATTACAGTATTTGATAGTGTAAGATTTCTTATGTCTTTAAGGATGGTGTTAGGGTCTTGTGGAGCAGTTTATTAGTGAGGGGAGTGAGATCAAGATGTGCGCTTCATGTTCAGATTTCCTTCGTGGCTGAACAATAAAAGATGTTGGTGATAACCCACAAACACCTGCATCCTGGCTGCTGCTAAGCAGCTCTGTGGTCCTCTGTCCCCCTCCCAGGACGGTACACTGACGCCCTCCCTTTCGGCTCAATTTCAGTCCAAAGTCACTGTTCCGAGGCAGGCAGGGCTGGTGGGAGTCCCACAGGCAGCTGCACTCAATAGAGATTACCTAGGCAGTCAGACAGGACGAGGCCCTCGAAGAAACACCAGGAACAACAAGATGACCTTCCAGCTTTGGTAGAGACGGACGTGCCCTGTGGGCCAGAATTCGAGCGAAAGAGGGGACACATGCAGCAATACTCCCTAAGGATGGGCCTCAGGGACCGATACTCTAAACATCTGGAATCCAGAAAGAGCCACTAGTCCAACGTCCTATGAGAAGAGCCCGTTCTGCATTCCTGCCCATGTGCTTTCCCATTCGCTCCTCCATTTAATCCATTTTATCTGAGCGACTGTACCTGTAATCTTATTGGCTGACCATAGTTTGTCCCACCTCATGCCCAAAGCAAGTTCCTGTATTTTCCACCTTTAACCCACCACACCACATGGTGTTACTTTGCAAAAATCCCTAGAAAAGGCAGATTGGTGCAACCCACTTGGGTCTCCCTTCTGTTCTCTCAGACAGAAGCTTTCTTTCTCAATAAATATATCCTGCTCTTAACCTTTGTTCATCTTAAAATTCATTCTTTGGTTTTAGAGAATATAAACACAGCCTAGGTATCTTTCAGGTTGGGGTATTTTTTCCTCTGTAAG
Source organism: Ctenomys sociabilis (assembly GCA_004027165.1). NCBI lineage: Eukaryota > Metazoa > Chordata > Mammalia > Rodentia > Ctenomyidae > Ctenomys > Ctenomys sociabilis. The sequence goes on from PVKA01006346.1 coordinate 43,909, forward strand.
AGGAGGGCGGATCAGGGTCCTGCTCCACAGAGCACCCCAGGCCAACGGTCTAGCATGTCCTAATCTAATATAGGTGACCCTAAGTTAGCCATCTTAACTGACAAGATGAAGCGTGTTAGTACCCTCCCACATGTTCCCTCTCCTCCCCCCAATGCAGATCCTCTGAGGCACAGAAAGCAGCCACTGTTCCCTAGGAGCCCTCTCTTCTCTTCTCTTCTCTTCTCTTCTCTTCTCTTCTCTTCTCTTCTCTTCTCTTCTCTTCTCTTCTCTTCTCTTCTCTTCTCTTCTTTCTCTTTCTTTCTTTTTGTGTAATGGGGATTGAACTCAGGACCTTGTGCTTGCCAAGCAGACACTTATGCCACTGAGCTATCTCCCTGGCCCAGAACCCTCTTTACTTAAGCAGAATAGGAAACCATTGCCACTGGTTTGCATGCAACTCTAGCAACTACTTTATTGTGGCTCACAAGAAAAATAAATGCTATTTTTTTTACATGCTGGAAACATTTCCAAATGTAAGTAACAGAGAGTACTATGCTAAATTAAGTAAGAGTAAGTAAAACTTGAGTGCTTATAAATTAAGTAATGGAAACACACCAACTCGTTATCTAAATATTATTCATGACATTTATGTTATGGCGACAAAGATGACTGGAGTTCTTGTGACAGCAATTATTACAGCCAAAACTTCACACCCTGAAGCTTTGCCTTTTATACTAAAGCTTGTTAGTCACTTACCTAGAGGAGTAGAGAAACTATGACCAGCTACTGACAGGACCCGCCCCACATGTGGTCCTGAACATAGCAGAAGTGGTGAATCACCGTGACAGAAGATTTCAGCGGCACGGCCATCGCCAGCGGATCACTTTGCTCGGATGGCCACAGCCAACTGCTGCACAAGTGTGCTTGCAACTTGGGGTCAGCCTTCTGGACCCAAGAACCACACTCTCTCCCTGCTTTTTCTAATAACTCCTAGGACTGACCTTGTAAGTACATGAACTTATATTGTGTTTAAGCTATTGTAGGTTTGTTTCATTGTTATAATAGGTAAATGAATATACTATCCAGGAAAATGGCATGCATAATGCTTTTACATTTTATATGTGTGGTTTAACTTGTGAGAAATTTAGGAATGATTATATAGAACTTTTATATGTGGTATATTTTAAAAAGTAATTATTTTACTTCTATATAACTAGAAAGTATATTGATGAAGAAATGTTTTTGAAACTGATAAATGCTTAAGGAACATGGAAAATTATTTCACAAACTGAAAATATAATTACAGCTATTAATGAAGAGAGCTATCAAGCTATCTAGTAAGCCATGAATTCAAATGAAAATTAAACTACGAACTTCATTTCTGCCCATAAAGCCCCTTCTTGGGTTTCCCTCTTGGTGCCGAGGCTTCTCCGTTCAACCACTGTTCTGTAGAGAATTTATGTGTCTGGGAAAAACAAATCTTGACCTGAACCAGACAGCTCAGTGTCCTTACTTTTGCTCAGGATGAACTATGACAGGAGCATACTTTCACATTTTTGTCACCAAGATCAACACTGAAGAGCTGACCCTGTCTCATGGGAATGTGTGTGGAAGTTTGACAGTTAATCCTATAGGTCAGCTGCGTCAACTGCAGAGTCTAGATATGTGGTTGTTATTTCAGAAATTTTAGAGCGTTCCTATTGAAGCAGAATTAAGACACACATGTGTGTGTTGTGAGTAAACAGATAACCCTCCATTATGCGGGTGGTATAGTCCCTCCAGCTGAAGGTGTGCAGGATGGAAGACTACCCTCCAAAGAATGTGTATTTAGTGGATATCCTAGCTGACTTGCTTGTGTTCTTGCTGAGCTTTCATGGTTATATGAACTATTTCCTTAAAAATAAACTTTTAGAAATGTACTTAAGTTTCTAAATGACTGTATTTTCAAGAACTTGGCTTGACTAGTACAGGTATGTGCACACAGCGAGGTGTAAAGATGTGCAGGCAATGATCTACACATGAACAGCCTGTACATTCTGACTCTAGAAGTCTAATGAAAATGGGAACTGTCTTAGTCATTTTCTCACCACAATCCCAGCATCTGATCATAGGAGGAAAGTTCTATTTTGGCTCAAAGATTCCAGGAGTTTCAATCCACAGCCAGCTAGCTGCAAGGTAGAGCTCCCAGCAGAGGGGCAAGACTGTCCACAGCCACATGGTGATGACAAAGAGAGACCAGAAGAGAGGCTGTGAGCTGACCTTTCCAGGCTGCACTCCAGCGACCACCTGCATGGCCACTGCCATAACTAACTACAGACACAATGGCCTCCCCAAGCCCGGCCCATGAGCCCCCCAGGCTTTGCAGCAAGACTCACCGAGCCATGGCCTTGCATCCAGCTCCCTTTCTGCAAAATACAGCAGTTCATCTTCAAGTGTTGCCGTGTCCAGGTACTTTTAGAACTTCTGAGATGCCCAACTCCAAGTCCTCCCCTGAGATGAAGACTAGATCTTAGCTATTAGACCCACAGAACCAAAAAGGTTAGACAGTCACTGCACACAAATGCTTGGTGTAGGCATTCTCATCCCAAAGGGAGAAATTGAGGGATAGGAAGAGACAAAGCAAGACTGCGGTGCATCGGGGAAAATGGTGGACCCCGTAGTTGTGTGCCCTGTACCGTAGGCCATCTCTGGTAAGGCATGCACTCCAAGGAGCTGGGTTGGCCCCACCCATGAGGCACTTCCAGGGTCTATAGCCCTCCTCACCTTTCCCTGGAGCTGGTTTTGCTCAGGCCTCACATACCCCTGGAATCTGCCGGGCTTTCCACTGTGCATTCAGCTTTCCCCGTGACATGCTTGGCCCTCCAGACCTTTGCCTGGCACTTGAGTAGCAGCCTTCCTGGCCCGACAACTATTGCAAGGCCCCTTTCTTCCCAACTGCCTCCCACTCTGTCTACATCTCTTGTCTTAGTTACTGTTCTTGTCACCGAGACAAAATATCTGATGCCTAAAGTTTTAAAAGGAAAGGGAGACTCAGCTCATAATCTGGAGGTTTTATGTCAGAGTCAGCTGACTCCAGGGCAGGGTGGCACAAGGCACAGTGGCACGGCAGGACAGAGGCATTCATGGTAGCTAGAGGGCAGGGAGGCAGTAAGCAGAAAGTGGCAAGTGACAAGCAGAAACCGTGCTCTGTCCCTAATCCCACTTAGGCTGCCTGCTCTAGGGACTGCAGTGCCCACACCCCACACAACGCCAAACCACTCAGTGCACTTACTAATCACGCCCAAGCCCTAGCCTCGCACGCTCCAGCCGTGTCTGATGGAGGACCACCGAGGATGACATCAGGCTCTGCAGGCGCGCCCAGAGCAGCCAGGACTCCACCTCTGCATTTTCATTCTCCCCGATATCACTTATCTTACCTCATGCCTCCGGCACTAATATGTGCAGCTTTTGAGGTTACTAAGTTCCTGTATGTGGCCCGCTTTTAATATACTTACTACCCTTTCCTCACCCTTCCCCATGGTTGCTCAGACCCCTTCTCTTCTATAAGGGAACCTCCCCTTGTTTTTTGCTGTCCAATTTGTATTCTGCTTTTTCTTCAGAGCCACTATAGAGACTTCAGCTGGCAGGTATGATTCATCTCACTAGCTCTCGCGTTTGCCAAGTGTGCCTACTTCCCAGCAAATGTCTCTGGGTCACCCTGCAGTATAAGCAATGGGTATTCCACCAGAATAAGTAGCATTCTCCTTACCAAGTGGTCTTCGCTGAACACACAGGCCGCGTGCAGGACTGAGCTCTTATGAACTGTGCTGTCGCAGACCTCGGCACGGGCTTGTCACTGCACGAGGATGTCTTCGGCTGTCTGGAAGCAGGCGGTCAGGTCATACAGAATTTCTAGTTTCAGTTACTTGAAGAATTTCCTTTTTTAAAATTTTATTGACAAAAAATCAGATTCCCAGAGATGCAACGAAAAGCAGCAAGTTAAGAGCAGCTAGAGAGGCGCTGAGGAGATGGCTCAGTGGAAGAAGGGCTTCCCTGGCAAGCACAAGGGCCTGAGCCCAATCCCTGGTTCCGCGGGAAAAAAAAAAAAAAAAAAAAGCAACTAGAGAAAAACAACAAAGCACATAAAAGTACACCAATTAGAATTCCTGCAAACCTCTCAACACAAACTTAAAGGCTAGAAAAGCTTGGAATGAAGTATTCAAGCCCCAAGAATGAGTAATTTCCAGACAAGATTAAAAACCATCAAGTCTTCCCTTCAAAATAACTAGGGAGAAAAGGATATTTCATGGAAAATACCAGCTTGAGAGATGTATGACTATGAAGCCAGCA
>PVKA01006346.1:48316-84303 GCA_004027165.1 Ctenomys sociabilis
AAAAAAAAAAAAAAAAAAAAAAAAAAAAAAAAAAAAAAAAAAAAAAAAAAAAAAAAAAAAAAAAAAAAAAAAAAAAAAAAAAAAAAAAAAAAAAAAAAAAAAAAAAAAAAAAAAAAAAAAAAAAAAAAAAAAAAAAAAAAAAAAAAAAAAAAAAAAAAAAAAAAAAAAAAAAAAAAAAAAAAAAAAAAAAAAAAAAGCATTCCAGAAAATACTACAAGTATCCAACACAGAAATGAGTTGGATACTAAAAATGAAAATCCTGATTAAATGAAAACACACACACACACACACACACAAAAAAAAAACTTCTATGGGTATAAAACATTTTTTAAAAAATAATGAAAACAATAAAATGAAAAAAAATGTGTATTAACAGGAAAAAGAGTGCAATGGTAACAACTATTTCAAGAACATCTGTTGTTTGTTATGGCCTTGCTTCTCCAAATAAAATATAGAATGGCAAACAGGTTCAGAAAACATAATCCAACAGTCTGTTGTATTCAAGAAACTCATCTAAGTAAAAGATAAAACTCATCTAAATAAATAAAATAAAAAATATATCAAACAGCAAAGTTTGAAAAACCATATTTCATTCACCAAGGTCCTCCCAAAAATCGGGGATGGTAATTTTAATCTCAACTATGTAAATTTTTTTTTCATTTTAATGAGAAAAAAAGATAAAATAGCATGAAACAGTTTCAAAACAGGTTAGTAGAACAGTTACAATAATTAATACATTGCATATTGTTGTCTCTATAGTAGTTATTCAACAGACAACATGCAGACATAATATCTTGCTTAAATAATATTAGTACAAACCTTTCTTCTCAATGAAATAGGAGAAAGTAACTATCTAGTTATCCTCACTATGTTGTGTATACATATATATATTTTTTTATTTTGTTTTCCACAATAAAATGATCCTTTAATTTGAGGTTAACACTGACTAGAAGAGACAGGGAAAGCCACTACACATTACTTAGGAAAACAATTTAACAAGAAAAAATAATGTTTATAACTGCATATGCATCAAAAACGGGAGCACCTAGATTTATAAAACAAATACTGCTGAACATAAAAGAACAAATTAATACTCACATGGTCATAATGGGTGAGCTGAATACCATTCTTTCACAAAAGCATAGATTAACTTAATATGCAAAAAACAATAAATAAATATCAAAGTTGAACTGCACTCTAGAACATACAGACTTAAGACACCTGCAAAGCACTCTACCACATAAGAGATCACATTCTTTCATGCAGTATGTGGTATTTTCTCCAAAATAGATCACATTCAAGTTCACAAAATGTGCTTAAATAAACATGAAGGTATAGTAATTGTCCTGTGAGTATTATCATACTACTGTGCAATAAAATTATAAATCATTGACAGAAGAAACTACAAAACAATTAGAAGCATTTCAAAAAATAATTGTACTCCTAATGAACCAATGCATCACATAAAAATCAATAAATTTTTAAATTGTTTGAAAATTATTGACAATGCCTGTACAGCATGTTGGAACCTCTGTGACACTGTGCAAGCAGTCCTGATAGGGAAGTTCATTACAGTCAGTGCTTGTTTGGTGAGGTCAGATAAACAACCACAAGAGGAACATTGTGCTGCTTGAGAAATGACAACAGTCTTAGCCCAAACCAAATTTAGGAAGGAGAATCGTAACAATTAGAGCATGAATAAAAGTAATCAACACTAAAACAGAACAATAAGAAAAACAATGACGCAAAAAGCTGCTTTCTTCAAAAGAATAAACAAAATAGACAAACCACTACCACACTTACCAAGAGGAAGAGCAAGGATCAAAGCTAGTGCCACTAGAACTGAGAAGCTAGTGCCATTAGAGCTGAGAAGGTGGAATAACAACAGTTAGCGTCAAAATTCAGATGATGGGAGCTATCATGAGATATCATACTGCAATAAGTTGGAAATGTTGGAAGAAATAGACAAACTCCTTGGCTCATACAATATGGTTTGATATTTCTGTCACTGTTTCGTGTATTTGTACTTGAAATTTATCTATTTTCTATAACTTTTTGGCTTAGTTACTTTTCTCGTTGCTGAGGTAAAATACCTGACACCAACAGATAAAGGGGGAAAGGTTTAGTTCAGTGTGTAGAGGTCTCAGCCCATAACCAGCTGGCTCCAAGGCGGGTGACCTGGTGGACAGGAAACAGGTCATGGGATGGAGGACAGCAAACACAGCAACAGAGAGGGAGAGACAAGCCCTCTTCTGCCCTTATACTGTATCCAGTCTACCATGATTAGGGTGGCGCCAATCCAATCGGGTGCCTGATCCAGCAATCACCCTTAATCCCGGCATCACACCAGGAATCAATCACACACTCCAGATTCAGCCACCTCTGAGAAAGCCCTAAGGCCCCTGAGGCTTTGGGAGGACATCCAGACACAAACCACAATAGCTGCATGTAGAATTCTGCTACCTGATATCTGCTTTCCTCTTCATTTGTGCTGTCTTGATCTTCCTTACAAGGCAGGGAGAACTGGGGGTCTTCTGTTCCTTTTCCCATGTTCCTCTTTGTGTGTATATCCATTCTTAGCACACATGATTTCCAGGAAATCCAGATATTGGCACATGGAGAACACCGGCTGTTATCCACTACTGTGTGCTTCAGCTGTTGTAGCAAATTCATTGACATAAGTAGCATCAAATATTAACTGGATGTTGAGAAAATCTAGAAACCACTCATGAACATCCCTTAAGCAGAACTAGCAGGATTGTGATTTTGTTGGAGACTGTACTCCTATACACTCACTCACTTCAGCCCAGTAGTGAGCCTGGGAGCCTTGCCAAGGCTCACAGGCGCCACTACACTAACAAGCTTCTCCTTTAGGACTACCGGCTCTCACAGTTTTGCCTTCCAACCAGGCCTCTTGCTAAAGAGTACAGGCTGTGAATGTCCTGACTGGATCCCAGCCTCCCAGGAGATCCCAGGAGATTTCTCTATTTTGCTCTCTCTGTCTCCCCAGGATTTGTCTGTCCTGGTCTCTGCAACGCTTTAGTCCTGTGTGAAACTTCTGTCCTGGATATTTATCTCCTATTATGTGGGGTCTGTTGGCTGTCACTTTTGCTGTCCTGTGCTGAAGACAGCACAGAAGCAGGTGCTGGTGACATTGCCTAGGGGCAGGCACTCATGTGGGTCCCGGTGTGTGTCTGTTCAGCTTGGGTCAGGCCTGGGCCCTTCTTTTAAAGCAAGATCTTTCACTTTGCGCCTAAGCAAGATGGGTCTCACTGGCTTCTTATTGTCTCTGTGCAATTTACCCACTGTCCTGTGTAAATCTCACTTTCATTAAATGTTAAAGTCTCAGCAACCAGTCTTTTTCTGTAGACCCAAACTCCACTAGAGATTTCCTTTTGGCCAAACTCAAAATTTTTATATCATTCAGCTCTGAGTTTTGCTCATGCTTCTTACCATAGAGCAGAATGAAAACTCCCAACAGCACCCATGCCACAGCTTCAACATGAGACTACTTTGAAATTTCCTCTGCCAGATTAATTAGTCCATAGATCTTTATCTCAGTCTCCCTCAAAGTCTCAGGTCAGGAGCAAAATGGAGACAGGTTTTCTGCCACCGCATAACACACATGTCCTCAAGGCCATCTGTCACTGAAGGCCCTGCTCCCTACAGGAACATGTTGAGCCTTATGGTCTGGCATTTTATTCAGATCCCTGTCTTACTGGCTCTGGCCAGAATGTCCAGTGCAGCGTGACTCACACTATGCTAGGAGTGAGTCTCCCTCTCTTATCTCCACAGTGTTCCCACCACTCCTTTGCCTCTTCCCACAGCTTCTGAGCCTCATGCTCAAGCACAGCCTTGCTCTTCTGGTATCACAGCCTGTGTTAGTTAGATGAATGCATTTAATACAGTATGGTATATGTATCCACACACATCTGTGGACTTGTAAAGCAGACATTAGCGGCTGATGTCAGAGTCAGAAGTGGAAGACTGTGAAGGATCTGTCTAGTTGGAGAGTTCAAGTTATCCACACTTACCTTCAGTGTAGACCTGGCTCTGGCCCAGAGAAGCAGGCGAGCAAGGAAGTTAGCAGCACAAGGTGACTTCAGGTTGAGCTTCTAGATGCTCTTGAGTAAGCCAGGACCGTTACATTCATGCGAAATGACATGCAGGTCTGACAAGCAGCTCTGTCCTACTGGTCATGGATATTAGGGCTTGATTATAGTATTTACTATATAGGATTAAAAATAAATGTCCTGTACTAAAAACAGCTACTTGGCATCAATGAAAATATTCAAATACTATAAGACAAGCTGTTATGGCTTGTGTCTACTTATCTCTCCCCCTCCCCCAAGCCTCATGAAGTCCTGGGGTGGCTTCTGGAGTTTGTCATTAATTCATGATCCAATGCTGGGACTGTGGGAGAGAGCGCCACACCCGCTCTGGGCCAGTGGCCTGGATGTAGCATAAGAGGGGCTCACTCTGTGCTGCTGCCGCTGTCCCTCCCTTCTTGCCCTTGCTGCTGTGCTGTTTTCTGCTGCATGAACTGCTGCCCTCTGTCGTGTGCCACTCGGCCTTGGAGCCAGCTGAATGATGGACTGAAACCTCCACAAACTGTGAGATAAATAAGCCTTTCCTTTCTTAATTTTGAGTATGGGGTATTTTGTTCTAGCAAGGAGACAAAAATAACTGAGACACAGGGCAAATAAGATATCATAGTTTTACACATATGAAGCTAGAAAGGTTCAGCTTCAGGGCACCTTGCTTAGCATTGAAAACACCAGTGAAGTCCCAGCTCTACGCTGAACTCCACATCCTCCAGGGCAGCTCTGAGGGGTTGTCCTTTTGGTCATTCTACACTCATGGTGGATGGGGCCAGGGAGAGCTAGGGGACGGCGCCTGGGCTCTGCCTGCACGGCCAGCAGCCATCGGTTGCACATTGGCTTGCCCTGGCCAGTTACGTTAAAGATGACTAACATTTCATGGAACAGATTTCTTAGAGCTGAGAGTTTCCATACAGGTGATGGCAGTGCATTCTCACCATCATTAGGTTCTACATTCAGCTTCAGAGTAGTTTGAATTCCATGTAACTACAACCAATGCAGGACAAATTGACTAATCTAGATATTCCACAAACAGGATAAGAATGTATAGTAATGTGGTTTTGGAAGGGCCAGAATGAAAATAAATAATCCACAAATCAGATCCCTTGAGATAAATTGCCGTAGCTATGAATTTCCAAAGATTTCCTAGAAGTAACTATTTCAACATGTTCCTTTGAGAGAAGGAATGTATTTTTGGCCTTCGTTGTTTTTGATTTATTTTGTTGGTACGTTTTAGATATACACAATGATAACATTAATCAGAGGAAGTTTGTGTCACTACATATTTCTTGATCCTTCTGCCTTTCCTCGTCCATGCCATGCTTCCACCCTTCACTCCTTATTACAAAAGCTTTATTTCCGTTTTCTTCCCTCTATTCTTTTTTCTTTCCCTTTGCCCCTCCCCATTCTTTATTTCCTCTCTCATTTGAATATTTTCTTCCTACTTCCCAGTATCTGTGATCTTTTTTACTCTTATTTAATGAGCGAGAAATATGTCAGACCCAAGTCAACATTTTCAGAGAGCTGGGTGTCAGCTGAGTTCACACGAAGAGCTTTTAGGTTCCTGTCAGATGGCGCTAATGAGACTATGGTGAGGCAGAACCAGGATTTTCCACCCTGCTCTCCATCTCAAAGATACTGTTGTACTTTTAATGCAGGCCTAAGGAGCGCAAATGTGTTTTGGGGTGGCAGTGTTTTCTGGAGTCACAGCTCCAGGGTGGGAGTGGCCCTAACATTGGGAAGGGAGTTCCACAATCATAATAACTTGTTGTAGTGTTAACACTGTGCTCTGTAGAAGAGGCTTCCAGGAGGTGTGAGAGAGAGCACACTTCACAGGGCAAGGACAGTAGGGGCAGTGCTACAGCTAGAGGAGACAATGGGCTGCAGGACAATGGGCTACTTCCTCCTGGAGGGAGTCGGGGCCCACTTTAGCATCTGGCTAAGACATAAAACAGTCATTTTGGATTTTTCTGTGATTCAAATGTTAGCCGTTGCCTAAAGGCCTGTGTGCTCTAGATCAGTCCTGAAGGCAGGCACGTGCATGAAGGGCTGGAAGCTTTAGAAAGTGGGCTGGCCAGCTGAACAGCAAGCAGACCAAAACATCTAGGTTTGCTCATGGCTGAGGTAACTAAGTACTTCCCATATTTAGTTACAGTGACAATGAATATATTTAACTCATGAGGATGGCAAGTTTTAATTTCAATGTTTTTTGTATTTCTATATAGTGATCTTTAATTTTGAGATTTTCGCATTTTCACTCTAAGTTATTATTAGATGTTTTACAACTCAAGGAACTGCTATTGATGTTGGTCAGTTTGATAATTTTAGCATTATTCCTCAGAATATCTTATATCTCATCAGATTATTCCTCTACTGTTAGCACAAAACTTTTCTAAGCTGAGGAGACTGTAGGATCAGCTGCTGGCTGCCACATCCACAGTGGGGTCTCCAGGGAGAAGTGCTGCTCCTCAGCGGTGTTGCCCAGCCTGGCCCAGAGCTGGCTCCAGAGTCCGGGAGCCCGGCCAGCTCCATGGGGGGGGCGGGGTCTGCCATGCTTGCTGTCCCTCAGGGCTCGTTGCTGGTGGTGTTCACACATGCTTTTGTCTTGCAGCACTTACCCCTCCCATTACAAAGAACTGTTAGGTGGAGGACCACATGGGAACCAAAGCCATGCATGGGAGTGAAGCACCCCCTTCCAAAAATCCCAAGGCTTACAGTGTGCCTTGCTTGGAGGCTGTGAGGTGTCTACTATAAAGAGCCTTCCAGACTAGCCAAGGAGAAAGACAAGAGGCCGCGCTGGTTAACAGCATAAGGTTAGCTCAGAGTGACCACGTGAGTGCCATTGAGGCAGGCCCAGCCTAAGTCACCTTGTACAGATGAAAGTTTTGCAGTATTTCAGCTTCTCTGCTGATTAGAATATTTCATCAAAATTTCCATCGATAGCCCTGGGACTTGTAGGTGCTGCCTGTGTGGAAAGAGTCACTGTGCAGCAAGTTTTCTTGTTCTTAGGAGCACGTGCAACCTGATGCGTTCTTACTAAGTACAAAGTGGAAGCCATGGAAATCTATGTCTCCTTGAGGAGAAATCAGGACTAAAGAAAGCTTTCCTCAGGTGATGGAAGACCCATCTCAAAGTCCTACAAATGGCTCTTTCGACTATGCCAGTGCAGCAGAAGCTATGCATCTCACTTCTGTTCCTACTAATGATGAAATTTTTGGTTCAGTGTATTTATTCCTTCACCTTGTAATGATCTTTCAGTTTCTTTCCTAAATTATAAGTTTCATCGAAGGGCTATTCCTCAGGCACCACAGACATGCACAAAACAGGGATGCACAGCCAGTCTGGTTCAGTGTCAAGCCTAGACAGCTGCTGGCTGATAAGGCAGCATGCTCACCAGCAGAGCCAGAGCTGCCCGGGAGCTGCAGCCTCCCTAAGGTCCCACATACTCTACATCAGCAGATTTTAACTGGGTTTTTATACCAGTCTGTTTTTACATATTTATCCATGTCTCAATTAAAATCATTTTGCCTCCTTGTTTTTACAAGTGTGATTTTTTTTTTCCTCAAAGGACCTCTTCCAGTTTACCCAAATGTTGAATACTCCTCCATGTAATTTAATCTACTGATTACTTCCTAGTCCATCCTGACCTCAGATGCAGTTTAACGCACACGTGCTGTCTGAGTTACTCTTCTCTGGCACAAATACCTGACACCCAAAATGAAGGAAGGAAAGGTTTATTTAGCTGAGTTACTGGAGGTTTCAGTCCAGACTCAGCTGGTGCCAAGGCAGAGTGACTCGTGGCAGAGGGCAGCCGTTCATGGTGGCAGCAAAAAGCAGAGAGAAAATGGGAGGAGTAGCAGCAGCAAGGGTTACATTCAGACTCTCTGCCCCAGGCTGGGCGGAGCACTCACACCCATAATCCCAGCAGCATTCACAGTCATAATCCCAGTGGATCATGAGTTAATCACAAATTCCAGAAGCCACGCCAAGACTGCATGAGGCTTTGGGCAGACAACTAGACACAAACCGTAACATACACAATCATGGAAACTGTGGGGTGCAGAGACGTGGCCCAGCATTCCCTGGGCCTCTTCCCTGCTGGATCTCCTCTTCGTGTGCAGTGACAAGTGCCCCACGAGCCCTGATCCAGGCCACCAGATTGCATGGGGGAGGCTGACACAGCCAAACACCTGTCCTGTGAGCCCTTGTCCATTCTGTTTCTCTTCACTTTGATTTTCTGTTTTTATATTTGACTTTTCATTATCTGATATAATTTGTTTCATCTCATGTGCTGCATAACTTATAGTAGTTCTTATTTTTTAAAAAAGTAGGTAACTAATCCACCAATGTATCACTAAATTGTAGTGCAGACTCCCTGTATTTTAGTGCTCCTGACTGCCCTAGTCTGCTCCAGCAGTGCCTTGTCAGATGCACGTGACCATCTAGGCTGCATCTCACCCTTCTACAGAACTGAAAGCGCTAGGCAGAGATGACACAGACCTTTACCCAGAACTTTTGATGTGCTTATTCATCATGGATGTTTCTTTTACAATTTGCATCATATTTATGTTTTAAATCACCATGTCATTCCCATCTAAAAGTATTTATCTCTGTCTGCAGTCTGTGATGCACCCTTCTACATGCCATAGATGGGTATTTTATAATCTTAACCCCTTTAGAATATTCCCATCTATTTCAAATCATCTATGTATTGCAACAGGTCTGTTTACAATTTTAAAAATACTTTGCCCTAGGTTACCAGTTCTGCTTACAAGAGTTCAGGATGCATTATTTCTTTCTGATGCTTATTCTTTCTGTTATCAAAGATCTGACATCAATTTCTATCATCAGTGTACAGCATTTACTCTGATAATGTCTTGAAATGAATAAAAAATCATGAGCTTACATTTACAAATGTATACTTTTAAGTGCTATAAAATGATATATTATATACATATATTTCTTACTCTAATTTTTTCTTGTAAAATCAATACAATAATAATGTATTTTGTGACATTCTGAACTGTCACTCAAATTTAATAGAAGACAGAGAAAACTTTTCTCTCTTGTTTCTTAGCTCTAAGTTAAATGGCCAATTTTCCTCTCTTATCTTTTCTGAAATGATCTATCTATACCCATGTATTATTTTTATTTATGTAATTTTTCACTTTATTTTTAAAAACAATTTTTTCATTTTTAAAATTATATTGGAAGCCGGGCGTGGTGGCGCATGCCTGTAATCCCAGCACTAGGGAGGCTGAGGCAGGAGGATTGTTGTGAGTTCGAGACCAGCCTGAGCTACAAAGTGAGCTTAAGGCCAGCCTGAACTGCACAGTGAGACCCTGTCACAAAAAAAAAAAATAAATAAAAAATAAAAATAAAATTATATTGGAGGGCCAGCCAAATACTCAGCACATTAAAGCACTTGCTTAGGCAGACAAAGCAGGGAACTAGAGTTTGATCCCCAGGCTTCCAGGCTGGCCCTGCCCCCAGGGCACGCTGACACTGTGACTGGGACTGGGTGTGGTGTGGTGCACTTGGAAGGCTGGAAACAGGAGAGTTACTATGACTTTGGTCTAGGCAGTGAGACCCGGTACACCCTGCACTCCTCTCCTAAATTATAAAAAACTAAAATAAAATATTGGTACATATAGATATACAAAATGACATTTATCATGTGGAATATGAACCTGTATATAATATATTTGTTTTTTATTGATATTCAAATATTTATTGTTTAAAACTGAAGTAATTTTGATACAATATAGGTTATATATATATATATATATATATATATATATATATATATATATATATATATATATTACAGGATCTACAGTGTCTCACTATGTAGATCAGACTCATAGTGCTCCTCCTGTTTTCAGCCTCCCAATCACTGGGATTACAGGCCCACACCACCACACCCAGTCTCAGTCCCCATCTCAGCACACTCCTGGGGCAGGGCCAGCATTGCAGGCTGGGGATCAAATCCCCAGCCCCTGTATCTGCCTAAGCAGGTGCCTGGGCTATCTGGCCAACCCTATTTAATAAGTATTTAACTTCTGAGAATTTCATAACTAACATTTGTTCTTGGCCTTTCCTTAGCACAACATCTTGCCCATGGCATGCTTCTCATTCTTTCAGTTTCCTTCGTGGTGTAGGCTCCACCCCACCCCAACACCAAACACTGGGGGGCTGTGGGGAAGAAGGATCCCTTCTCTGATTCTTGGGGGGCTCCAGACAGGTGCTGCTACTGTGAAGATCAGTGTGACGAGTCCTCAGCCATTCATCCCAGGAGAACTGAGAGCACCACACCACACTGGTACATGTGCGCCCATCTTTACAGCAGCACGGCACACACAGCTGAATCCTGGAGGCAACCCAAGTGCCCACAGAGCAAGGAATAAACTTAAAAGATGTGGCATTTCCATGCCGCAGGTACTGCTCCACCACGGAGAACAAGAAGCTCGAGAGTTTTACAGGTAAATGGATGCAACCAGAGACCATCCTCCTTAGTGAAAAAATTCAGAGCCTCATGTGCATATAGTCACATCAATGTGAGCAGCTGAACAAGGAAATGGTGTCCAAACTGGATAGTGGATACCGTGAACTGGGAAGAAACTGCACAAAAGAAAGAGAATTGTGACAAGAGAGGTGAGAGGGAGGCAACAGAAGAATAAAGTAGCTACCTTCAAGTCTCTTAGTTCACTGGAAAGAAGAGTCCGTGCTAATACCACTTGGGCAGTGCAGCGCGCCTAGGCCTTGTGCTCCAAGTAATTACTCAGAGGATTCCAATGCACAGTGCATTAATCACTGTTACTGTCCTATTATGTTGTTTTGAAAACCTGTTTTAAATTTTTCTCTTTAAAATAAATAAAATAGGAGTGGGGATATAGATCAACAGCATAAGTGTCTGCCTGGCAAGTGCAAAGTCCTGACTTTGGGCCTTCATATTGAACAAATATAAAAACATAAAATGTAATTCCTGACTATTTGATATCAGATATCAATTGAGATACTTTGCTTGATGACATTTTCCTGAGCGGTAGCTTCTAGAGTTACTTAAATATATTTTACCCCCCAATTCTGCTGGACAAAAGTGAGAACTGCAATGCAATGTGTAACTCTCTTTTTATACAAATGTCCTTAAAGTTCCTAATATGTAATATCACCGTATTTATTTTTGGAGACTTAAAATATAAATGAAATTGAATTATTAAAAAAGGACATGAAATAAAATAAATTGAAAGACTATAATATTTTTAGGAAAATTAGGGCCATGTACAAATTCATAATTCAGCATAGTTTTCAAATGCCTCCCAGTGCAGCTCCTGGGATCCAGCACTGTGCATGTGCTTGTTCTTTCCCAAAGAAGTAGACATGCGGAGCAGTGAGGAAAATAAATAATAACAGTACATTATGATTTCTCAGCTTCTGTTTACTTTTTAGGGTTCGCTTTTTGTTTTTTGGGCTTTTCCAGTGCAGGGTCTCACTACACAGCTCGGACTCATAGTGATCCTCCTATTTCCTTCCTGCTTCTCTAGTGCTGGATTACACGCACTTGTCACCACACCTGAACTCCATCGCTGGCTCAGCGTGCCCAAGGCTGGGGCCGGCATCGCATGCAGTGCCAGGGACCTAACCCTAGCCCCTGCACTTACCTCAGCAAGCGCATAGTCTGTTGAGCTATCTCACCGGCCCTGTTTACTTTTCATTTATAAATGCTTTCTCTACCCCCATAGTCATAGTAACAGAAATACTCTATAGTGGGAAAAAAGTGCAAGATTAAGCCTCTGGTTCTGAATATAGTTAACTTATTAAGCATCATTTTTGTTCATCTGGAAAATATTCATATTTCTAGGCAAATGTTTTCAAGGTTAACTAATTAGTTATTTCAAGACATTATGCATCATTTCACCATGAATTGCAGCCCTCTGCATCAAGCCTGGAGTCAGTACTGAAAGTGTGTACTATTGTGTAAGCAGAAATATATCTACAGGTCAAAGTTATCATGACCTCAATAATAGAAATGCTCATTTCCAGTGTGATGCAGTCGTGTGTTGTCTAAGTTCTGCCTGATGCCCACACATTTTTGTTTTCTCTTTTTAAGAATAGGAAAAAAGGGATGAATTTCAAACTCTTACCATAATCTGGTAAAACACAGGCCTCTCCATGCATTATGTTGTTCCATGAGCACAAGGTTTTGAATGAGAATCACTAGGGCAGTGCTGAACTTCAGACGGTCTTCTCTGTGGCGGTTCAGACACAGCTGCAGAGAGGTGAGGAAAGGGCAGCTCGTGGTCCTGTGAGCCCAGGCGGCTGACACAGCTGGCCACACTTTTCTCATGCTTCCCTGACACATCGGCTGGTGCCCTGGTCTCTCTGGTCAGGAGCCCATACACTAAGTTTTGGTGTGGGGGAGGGGCTGTCCATGGTGAGTCCTGACCTTGGACCCCTGCTGGCTACCCAAGAAGTGACCCTGCATGCCGAGAACGGGACACTGCTGGTGTGCAGGCCAACTCCCAAGCCCAAGAGGAAGCGGAGCCAACATCTCTGTCAGAGGCCCTACCCAGAGAGGAACCGTGACGTGGTGCTTGTGCGATGCTGCTGACCGCCCTCCTCCTCCACCATCCACAGGGCAGGGGTGACTGACGGACTGAAGCTAGACACTGCTATAGGGCCAGCCAGATAGCTCATCAGATTAAAACAACTGCTTAGGCAGATGCAGGGACCAGGGGTTTGATTCCCAGCCTGCTGTGCCATCTCACCTTGGGGTGCACTGAGATGGTGATTGAGACTGGGTGTGAGGGCACCTGTAACCCCAGTGCTTGGAAGGCTATAAACAGGAGAAGTAGTGAGACCCTTGACATCCTGTAGACCCTGTCCTAAATACATAAAAAAAAATACTGCTATTAAAAGTGCCTATAAGTGAGCCAAAAATAATGTATTACTTCAGGAAGATATATTTCTCAATTATACACTTTCTAAAAACAACATATTTGGTACAGGATCTCACCATGCAGCTCAGAGCCATAGTGATCTTCCTGTTTTCAGCCTCTCTAGCTCTGGGATCACAAGTGTGTGCCACCATGCCTGGTCTCAGTGGCCCACTCAGTGCCCCTGGGGCAGGGCCATCACCGCATGTGATGCTGGGGATTGAACCCTGGTTACTACTCTTGCCTAAGCAGGCATTAGTCTGCTGATGCATCTCGTCGGTCAAAGACTCATGTGTAATAAATCAGCATACCAACATGATGCTGTTTTTTAAAACATGTACAAGTTTTTCTCTTCTTTTCTTTTCTGTATTTTGGGGAAATATCCGCAGGGTGTTCGGGGTCTCACAACTAGCTTGAACTCACAGTGAATTTGTCTGTTTATGGCCTTCCAAGTGCTGGGATTACAGGCACCCCCCACCACGCTATCTGGCCAGCGGCAGATTTTTTTCTCTTTACCGCTAAATCTTAAGGATCCAGTCCCCGTCGTCAGTGAGCCACCATCCTCCACTGTGTCGACCTTCCTCCAGCTCCTCCTCCTGGTGTGACAGGGGTCACGTAAGAAGCCTCCAGAAAGCATTTCGAGTTCCGCGCGATTCTGGATCTTGTGGCCCAAAACCTTCAGCAGGTTGCAGCGCGCAGGCTGCGGCTCTCGGAGAGATCATCCTGCGCTCACTGCCGCACGACAGAGCCGTGGCAGAACGCCACCCGCAGAGCCTCTTCCGGAGGGGCACTGTGGCAGAGCTTCCCGCTTGGCCACGCACGCGGTGTGCGCAAAACCTGTAAGAAGGGCCCAAACAGGAGGAGAGCACTAAACGGTTCTCGTGGCCAGCTGGGGCGGACCCAACGCCCGCGAGTGCCGCGCCCAGATGTGCCGCTGGTGCGTGCTGTGCGCTGTGAGGCGAGCCCGCGTAGGTCTGTGGAGACACTGCCTCGGCACATACTGCATCCACCCTACGCTCAGAGGAGACCTCTGGAAGGCTTCGAGCAGACTCGGCCGCTTGCTGATGTTTCTATGGTTTTAATTAATTAGGAGTTTAAGGCATTTGGTTTAACCCATGTTTGCTGCCCATTACGTGGAGAACTCCGTGCGTGACCCTGGAGTGGTGCTAACGTCCCAGCTGCTTGCTTCACACCTGCACTGGTGCCACCGCAGCTGTCCCTGCTCATGGCTTGAGACTGCACTCACCACGTCTTCAGGCAGCACCAGGCATCGGTTAGGCACCCTGGCCGCCTCTTCGGCCTGCAGAAGCCTCCTGGCCCATGCGGCTCCCATACCTCGTCCTTCTCCTCAGTGCAGCTGGGTGCAGGCTGATTCTCCCGTCAGACTGATGGGTGCTTCAGTCACGGCTTATGACAAAAACAGGCACAGCACAAGACATCCACATGGCTAAGGCGGTGCACGAGAGGCGTCCGCTGGTCAGCACACCGGACGCTGAAGCCTCAGCCATGACCTGGGGTACTGCAGCACACGCGCGGAGAGCAGGGGGCTTGTGCTCCAAGTGTACACCCAAAGGCTCAGGGACCTGAAGTGAAAGCTGAAGAGTCTTCTAGGAGCCGGGAGACGATGCTCAAGCCGAAGGTGAAGACCAGAGAGCCTCTGAAGAGCAGGCGCAGCCCCACCCTTCCTCGTTCCCTTTTATATTGTCCAGGTGAACAGCAGCCCAAGGGCGGGTCCTTTACACCATGGGGTGGAGAATTCCTCAGTCAACTTAGGTGAGCTTCTAAAATTGTCAGGACAACACAATCCATCAACCATGACCATGGGTTGCGCTTCAGCAGAAAGGGACCTCAGAGCATCCGTGTAAATGAACTCTTGGTGCCTTCACTTTGCTTCAGAGCTCCCAGTACACCTCACACTGTCTGGAACTAGTTTCCAGTCACTTCACTCTTGTGGTTTTTCTTCATGCAGCTACACCTCTTTTTATGGCTTATGTTATCCCAGAACTCTCCCTGTGCAGGTCACAGTGTTAACCTTCACTGTGCTCATGTCAGTGTCCTTCATTCTGTGGCTACTGCTCTGTTAAAGCTTCTGAATTTCAGGCAAACAGTCACCAGCCTTCAGAAACCCGTGCAGACCTCAGATTAGACGGACCACGGTGCTACCTGAAGCCAACGTGCTCTGAAGGAGCTGTCACTTCTGCACAGAAGATGAGATGAAAGTCAGCTCTCAGGCGAGAGGCAGTACACAAGCTAGGTTTCCAGGACACATGTTGTCCACGGAGAAGAGGCAGTGCCAAATGAGAAGAGGCGTAACAGAACAAAGCTACCAAGAGTGTCAGGGAGATGAAGACTGAGGCAAAATTTCCAGCCAAATGAGTAGGAATTCCCATTTTTATTCATTTATTCCTCTGTCTGCAGCTGTAAAAGTTCCAATTTTAAAGAACAGTATAAAATGTCACCATATTTTATTATGTTGCATTTTAAGAATCATATATGTGTATATATAAGAGAAATCATTGTGACAGCTCACAGTATAATTTGTCTAATCCCATCATCTTTTTCAATTGTGTCAGAGCAATGCCATCTTACTTTTGACAACTTTCCAGAGAATTGATTCTTATAACCATTCAATTCCAGCCAAAATAAAAGGTTCTATGCATATTTTTAAAATATTAAGAAACATCTCATTTAAAAATACATATAGTTAGAATTGGCCTAATAGCTCAGTGGACTAAAGTGCCTGGTTAGGCTGAGTGCAGCGGCTAGGGTTCGATTCCCAGCACACTGTGCTGGCCCCACTGAGATGGCGATTGAGACTAGGGATGGTGGCACATGCCTGTAATCCCAGCCCTTGGGAGGCTGAAGACAGAAGAATCACTATAAGTCCAACCTAAATAGTGAGATCCTCTAGACCCTCTTGTAAATACATAAAAATATCAATATAGTTGTTTATTTCTCAAGGAAATTTTATAACAATTTCTATCATTAATTATTATTTTCTTGATATTCTACTTTAAAATAAAATCCAACTTTACAGAATTTTCTTTGGCAGATGAACTCACCTCTTTACCTTCCGACCAGCTGTGGTGGTGCACACCTGCAGTCCCAGCACTTGGAAGGCTGAGGTAGGAGAACTACAATCTGACCCTACCTCAAACAACTTAGTGGTTAAGAAAACCCTGTCTGAAAGTAAGTAAGAAAAGGTTGGGAGCTTGGTTCAGCAAAGCACAAAGTTGTGGTTCTAATACATAGTGCTGAGAATAAAAATAGCATTTACATTCTGGCTGAAAATTTAAACTTTAAACTAATTTCGGTATTTTTCTTACATTTTAATTCCTTCTTCATTATATTGATCCAGAAGATAAGCTTTGAGCTATAGGACATAGTAACTTCAATTTAAGAAACATTGATTTTGATTGCATTTCTTCAACTAAGAATTCAGGTAAGGAAGTGAAAGCAGAAACAAACATATAATGCACTGAAGTACGTATGCTTCAGGCGCAGAAATTTGCCATTTTTTAAGCAAAGAAATTTGTCATTTTTTAGGCAAAGAAATTTGCCACTTTTCAATGAGGACCATTGAGTGAGGTCTAAGGAGTGGAACAGAAGCAGCAACATTTGGTAAGGGCTCACTCAGTCATCTGTAAAGATGTCTGTGTTTATG
Source organism: Ctenomys sociabilis (assembly GCA_004027165.1). Lineage (NCBI taxonomy): Eukaryota > Metazoa > Chordata > Mammalia > Rodentia > Ctenomyidae > Ctenomys > Ctenomys sociabilis. The sequence goes on from PVKA01006346.1 coordinate 65,017, forward strand.
ATTTAAATTTATATCTTTATTTTTCCTTTTAGAGAGGGTGATATCAGCAGACAATGACAAGACAGTAGTAAGCAAAATTTAGATCCTATCGTTACACAAAAAAGTTTCTCGTCGCAGTTCTCTTGTGTTGTCAGTGTTCAAATGCCTTTTGTTAGGGATCTATCTTATTATTTTATCAGTTTTTAAAGAAAATATGATTTCGTTTTGGTCCAGACACAAAGGAAAGAATAGTTAGTGACCAGAGGGGCTTTTGTTTTGATAAAATTGGTGCAATTTTGTCAAGGGAAGAATTTTGGAATTAGAATCCATCGTATAACATCTTGGCAGCTAAGGAAATGTGGAAAGCTACTGTTAAAACACAGTGAGAAAGAAAATGTGTGTTCTTCAAATTAGGGAAGGTGCGACTGATAGTCAGATGGCATCACACTAAATATAGGAGATGCAATTTTAGTACCAAGTGTGAGGGCTTGGGAGAGTAAGATCTGTGAGGATCTGAGTTGAGAAAGTATGGAATACAGTTGTAGAGCCACAAATAGAACTAAGCATGGGCATCTTTGTTATCCCATCAATGAACCAGTGAAAAGAGGATCTGTGAGTGAATCCTTGTCACTGCCACACACACGCAAGAATAGCACACCTCATTATTCTACAAAAATGTAAAACTTTAATGCATACAACTACACTGTGGGCTCTATGCTTCTAAACCATATTCTCTTAATCTAAGAAGAAATTGGTATATCCCTTGGTGACAAATGGCTGCATGGATTGCAGTGGCATCAGTCTAGCACCTTCCTACAACTACAAAGGCAAGGCAGCAAGTCTCTTCTTCCCCCAGCCTCTCACCCCCAGCCGATGTCATTGTGCTACTTTTTGGGTTGAAATTTTGCGCACTGTCTGGACCACCACATGCTCTGCTCCTGGCCCAGGCATAGTCAGAGACCCACGGCTTTGCATGAGACAGTCAATGCTTGCAAGTATTCATTTCACACCAAGTCACAGCAGCCTATTAGTCATCTGCTGACTTTGCATTGTCTGCAGGCAGTGCTTACTACTCCGAGACACAAAAGCCCTTAATTTCCAGGCCAGCCTGGGCTAACAGGGTGTTCAAGTCCAGTCAAAACTATGGAGACCCTGCCCCAAAAGTCAAAAATAAAGAAATTAGTAAAGTTTAATAGAAACACAAAGTTGTTCAATCGATAGAAATCAGATATTGTTTTAACAGAAGTGAAAGGAAAAACAGAATTCCCAACCATATTTGAGCATTTTATTTATGTGCGAAATGAACTAGTGAAAAGGCACATCAGTAGCAAAGTAGAAGTGTAGGATAAAGTGCTTAATCAATAATAAAATTAATCACACGAGTAAAATGTACATATTTTTCATATATACAAAACATGCTTAATGAATGGGTCAGATGGTTGGACAAAAAAAAGTCACAACTCAACTGAGAAAATATAAAGATAAACATACATTTAAAAATGTAAATATATATTATGTATTATTGTATTATAAGAGAATGATTATAGAATAACTAACAGAGATATAAATAAATGTTTTGAAATTTTTGAAAATTATGAAACACAGCCTTAAGTATCCCAGGAGTAAAATAGAAATACAATAAGAGGTAATATTGATTTGACTAATCTTGCAATATAGCTAATGTGGTATTTATAGTTCCAAATCCATATTTCAGTAAAGGACAAATTCTAATGAAGAGTGATCACAATTTGGATAAATCCCAAACTACTAAAAAAGACAGCTGCTTAAAAAAGAAAATGAATGAAAATAGATAATATAAATAAGAGGAGAAATGAATGAAAAGTAGTAAAATTGATTTTCTTTCTTTTTATCTTTTTTTTTTCTTTTTGGCAGAACCAGGGATTGAATTCAGGCCCTTGTGCTTGCCAGGGAAGCTCTTATCCCACTGAGGCAGCTCCCTGGCCCAGGAAAATAGATTTTCAATGGAAAGCTATATCATAATGCTTTTAATATTGAATAAATCTCTGGAAGAATACAAGTTGGAAAATAAAGGCAGGCTAAGGATACAAGGAGGCAACTTTGGAGACAGAAGAAAGCAGGGTGAGCAGGCTGGGAATGACTCATAAATGTAACAGTTACTTAAATAAGAGTAGTAAGTGTGTATCACAAACATATTCCAAAGAAGATGATCAAAACCATAATAACATCATCTACTGTACAAATTATCTAATAAAAATGAAAAGAGAACATCAGAACATCAGAACAGAATCTCCAGACATTTAACAGAAAAGGCAGTATTTATAAAAGAGCTCTAAAAATTTAGATAGAACACATAATTCTTTGAAAAATATGTTTCCGAGACTGACAGATCAATTGTAAAATTTGAATTGCTTGTATGCATTAAAAAGTAAGCATAAAAAAGGGTGGGGGAAAAGGGAATACATTATTTTAAAAATTCCTACTAGAAAACAAACACACAAAGTCCAGGCCACAGTTTCCTTCCGTGATAATAAGTCCTTACAAAAATTTAAGGGCAATGTATGCAAATTAAAAAAAAAATTCTAGTGAGTGGACTAATGAAGATACTTGCATATTATTTGAAATGCCAGTTAAGACATGTTACAACGTCTCATGAGCCTAACACAAGCCCCCACACAAGACAGCAGAAACATTTTAAAGGGAACAATGTCTAAAAGAACTAACCTATCATTCAGAAAAAATAAATTTAACAGTGCAGTTTATCGCATTGACAAAATATATGCACTATACAATTTCCTAATAATCTCAATGAATTACCTTAAAAATCAAGTGATTTCCTGAAATCCAAAATCATTCAGCAAGCTAGGAACTGAAGAAAACTTCCATGGCGCAGGCCTGTAATCCCAGCACTAGGGAGGCTGAGGCAGGAGGATTGTTGTGAGTTCGAGACCAGCCTGAGCTACAAAGTGAGCTTAAGGACAGTCTGAACTGCACAGTGAGACCCTGTCTCAAAAAGACAAAAAAAACCCAAAACTTCCTTAGTCTGTAAAAAATATTAACACCAACAAGACAGAAAATGAAAAGGACATGAAACACTACTTTCTCCCTGACTTTGAGAATATGGAAGATGTGTGCATTCCTGTCCAGTTTCTGTTGCTTGTGCGCATAAACGCTGCGTGGAAACATTGACAGAGGCGAAGCAGAGACAGCTGCCCAGCGCTGGAGGACCTGAGCCGGGTGGGGGAGCTGCAGATCTGGGCCCGCGAGCCGGCCCGGACAGCGCCCGGGGCGGAGCGGCCTGCTGCTGCCTGGCTGGGCAAGGGTTTCAGGTTCAGCTTCAGAGACAACGCAGGGTGTCTTCCGACGTACACGCTGAGAGTTCCGTCGTGAGTACTGAGAACTCTGCTCTTCCTCTGACAAATGCAGCAGCTCGAGCTCCCGCTCCGCGGGGCCCCGGTGTTTGCCACGGCCTCGGGCTCCGCGGTCCGCTCTGCTCCAGCCTGAGCAGGCCGTGGTCCCCACGCCCAGCTGCCCGCGTCCGGCCTTGTGCTCCTTGATATTCACATCTCTTGTGTCTCCTCCTTCTGACGCAGTGCCTAGTTTTCTCTCTTTTTGTCTGTTCCGCCCCAGAAGAGCGTGACCCTGAAGGCTGCTGCTGCTTCCCTTAGCGCTGGCGCAGAGCTGAAGGAAGCCACAACAGCCCTATGCCCGCCAGCGAGCCAGCCCTTGCCTTCCGGGGCCAAGCGTTGTCCAGCGCGGGTCAGTATCTGCAGGGCTGCGGAAGGCGTCCAGCACCCGCTCATGAGCACCAGCAGGGCCTGGGGCCCTCGGTGTCCCAGCACCTGCAGCAGCGTGGGTCTATGCTGGGCACCAGCTCCTGGGGCCTCGTGGGGTTGGGGGGGCTCTGGCTCCCAGCCTGGAAGGCAGGTTCGTGATTCAGTATCTGATTTCCTTTGTGTACTTGCTCATATATGTATATCATGGGATTTTTTTGGTGGTACCAGGGATCCAACTCAGGACCTTGCACTTGCCAGGCAAGGACTTATTCCACTGAGCTATCTCCTCGGCATACGCCATGATTTTTGATAAAAATAATATTGGGTTTATCTCAGTGTGCATTATATATTACATCAAATTTTGTTAAATTTCTAAATTAATGCATTTCATTTGGCCAATGTATGGTCAAAATGTACAAACATATTCCTGATATGCACATATATGTGTGTATCATGTATGCACTTATTTGTACATTGTAAGCTCTATTTTATAGAACATATTACATAGTGAAATATACAATGGTACTGATAAATATTTCTATGACAGCAGCTCACTGGCTGACCCCAAGTCAGCATGATTTCCTCATAATTAAATAGCATCTTCCTAAATTGGAGACTCAGATTTGTTCCACTGTCTAACCAACAGATCAAGACAGGAAGGACGATCATGCAAGAACTGCAGGTGAAAACTGACTTCGCTGCTTTCTGTGTAAAAAACGACAAACTGTGGAAGAGGGGCCCTGGAGTACTCAGCAGGAGAAAACAGTTTCATTCATTTTTAATGGCCTGCTCCTGTAATCTTTTTGAAAATTATAGTAAAAATATTAAGAGTTCTTAAAATATTTAAAGGAAACTACAATTTTCTGAGAATTAAAACGGATTCCCTCTCTTGACTTGTGCCTCCGAGAAAGCAACTAGATATTTTGTTTTCACTTTCTTTTTCTTGTTACTCTCACTGGAGAATTTAATTTGCCATTTTATCATCTGGCTTTCATTTGATGTGAAAACAATGCTCAGTTTTCTGCTTTTGTTTTTTCTTTGCTATTCAGAGAAAACCAAGTGTATTTATCACAGAAAACTTCAGCTATGTGGAATATTTAGGCTGAAATATCTAGTCCTCACTATTTTATTCCCAGATGTACATTTTCTCCAGCCACAGAATTTTGGTGTATTTATGGGCCTATTGGAACCCCATAGTGAGCAAAGTTACTAGAACGCGGTGCGGGGCATTTGCTCCTTTCTCGATCTGTCTTTGCTGGTATCTCCCATAGTGCAGGGATGCTGACCTGGCCACCCCTCTTCCTGCTGTTTTAAGCAGCAGGAGCACTTTGATCTCGCCTGGCCCACCTTGTGAGGCCGTACTCTCCATCTCCGGCCTTCTCTGTGGCTTTTTGCCTCTAAGCTCCCAAGCTTGCACATAATCTTGGGCCCATTCTGGCACAGAATGTTGCAGATCCAGTGGGTGACTCCCTCAGCCTCCCTGATCCCCACCGGTGAAGCTCTGGGCCCAGCCAGCAGCCCTGGGACCAAGGCTGCTTCCTGTTTGGAATTGCCCCACCCACAGGGTCACGCCTTTTCTGTTACAGGTTCAAACTTTCTTTTCAGACTGTCCCTTGCACAGCAATCTTTCTGTGATACCCACGGGCTCATTTTATAGGGCAGACATATTCCACTTCGGTATGCATGTCATTTTCACAGCCCTATTCTCTTCCTTAACTATCTGTGATGGCTCGGCAGCATGTGACTGCCCTTGTACTCCAGTTGTTATACTGATTTGTTTTGTCTGATGCATTCAGATCTTTTCTGCAAACCACTGTTGCTTTCAATTATTAAATTATTTAGTGTTAGTTTTAATGAGCTTAATTTTTTTCTTTGTAGAATTTACCAATCACAGGAATACAGAAAGGGCCACTTAATTCATTCCAGTTGTTCATTTTAATTTGTTTCTGCATTTCTTCATGGGTAATAAGGTACAATTTATTGATTATCGCTGTCAGACAACCAGGTCACTTGCCGGACAGTGCTTTCCTTTACAGGTTTAAAGCAGAGTCTGACTTCTGTTTTTTGATTTTTTTTTCAAATGCGCCCAAGTCACCAAACCGCATACTCCCAAGCCATGCTTGTGGTGCTCTTTGTGGTCCTCACTTCCTATTCTCACTATAGCTGTACCGCAACAGACCCTATTACTTGGGTATTTTCTGATTCTTCCTGTGCTGATAAAATGATGCCTCTCAAAAAATTTGTAGCTTGAATAAACAAGCAAACTTCCACTCATTGTCAGCATCAGTAATGTCCCATTCTATTATGTTGTATTTCTCCTTTGTTTCTCTTTTTTGTGTTTTTGACACAGGGTCTTACTAGACAGCTCAGACTCATAGTGATGCTCCTGTCTCAGCCTCCCCAAAGCTGGGATTACAGGAGTGTACCACCATAACAGGACTTAATGGGCAGCTCAATGGGTGGATTGAACCCAGGTCCATGTGCTTGTATGGCAGGTGTTTAGACTGCTAAGCTATCTCCCTAAGCCTGTATTTCTCTTTTTTCTTCACTGTTTTTTTATTTTTCTTTTTGTTTTATTGAAGTGCAAATATCAATGAGACAGTTTTAAGATACCTTGACAAGATGGATTTGATAAATTAATACATTGCAAAGTGTTTTCATAGTGTTTCGGTATCATAGAAGGTGCATACATGATATTATACTTACAGACATTATTATACCGTATGTCTCTTATCAGAAAATAGAGTGTAGCTCTTTGCATATCTGATTTTTTATACCTGAATTACATCAAAGATTCAATAATTAATACTTTCTAACTTGATATTTTCCTAGTGGTTGTCCATAGTACTAGAAGCCGACATAATATCCCGTCCAACTACCATTAGTGCAAATCTTGCCTCTCATAGAATTATGTAGAAGCATGGCGTTATCTATCCCAACTGCACTGTCTATACACACACATCGTGATTCTTCCTTTCTATACCCCTTCCTTTGTCTACACCTGTCAGAGATGGGCACTCCATTGTCATTCAACTAACTTAGGTGCTTGAACTCAACAACACAATCCAACACAGTCCAGCATTCCACAACAATGGTAAGTTATCAGAAGAGGTTGTCGACTATAGCCATTTACAGCTCACCTTAATATTATGGCCCCACGGTGTGTACTTCAGTTTTATACTTTTCTGCTGGATGGTAAAGACCAAGATAGACCAAGACTTATATAACAACACATGTACTTTATGTTTCTTATGAGGTCAGTGAAGTCCCCTCAGGATTTATCTTGTAATCCTGTACCTTATTCTGTAGATCCTTTCTCTGTGTCAGCCACGTGGATGAGCCATAGGCAATGCTTGACCAGTTTGCTTTCTGTGAGAGCCTGAGAGAAAGTTTTCTCTCCATGTGGCTCTCCCCAGGCACACTATAGAACTTTGAACTCTTTCCTCTATGGCTCCATAATCTCCTTGTTCAGAAAATTTGGAACTCAACTGAGTTTCATGATGTTGCATTACAGGTTCTACTATGTCCTGAGGCTTCGCTGACCTTGAAAGGCTAGGGCCAAAATGTTGTGTGGCCTTGTGGCTCTTCTATTTCTCCAACTTTGATCTGTGAACTTAGGTTATTAACCATCCAGAAGAAAAGCTGATGAGTATCCTGCAGCATATGCCATTCACTTTGCTTTATCTGATTCAATTGTTTTTAGTTGCTGTTGTATGTTTCCATTTGTATTTCTGCTTTTCGCTTCTTATACTAGGGAGACTACATGATATTTACACACGTGTGTCTGGTTTCTTTCACTTATGAGTATATGTTCAAGTGGCATCCACTTCAGTATAAATGCTTCAAGCTTATCATTCTTAATAACTGAGTAATACTCCATTCTATAGAAATACCACATCTTTTTCAACAATTCCTCATGTGATGGACATCTTGGTTGTTTCCAAGATTTTGCTATCACACATTGTGCTGCTATAAACATAGGTACACATATATCTCTATAATACAATGTTTTCAGTTCCTCTGGGAAAATTCCCAGTAGGGAGATAGCTGGCTTGAATAGGATTTCTAGTCCCACTCTTTTGAGGAGTCTCCACACTGACCTCCACAATGGTTGTACCAGTCTACATTCCCACCAGCATTGGAGAAGTGTTCCCTTTTCCCTACAACCTCTGCAACATTTTTGTTGGTTGATTTCCTTATGATAGCCATTCTTTCTGGAGTGAGATGGTATCTCAGTATTGTTTCCATTTGCGTTTCATGGATGACTAGCGATGTGCAAAATTTTTTCATATTTATTTATTTGCTTCTTTAATTTCATCCTCTGAGAAGTGTGTATTCATCTCAGATGCCCATTTCTGAATTGGGTCTTTAAATTTGAGGGCCCTGTTATATCTTAGTTCTTTATATATTCTAGACAGCAGACCTCTGTCTGATTGCTTATTAGTTAGGATTTTTTCAAAATTTGGGGGCTGACTTTTCACTTTGCTGACATTTTCTTTTGACAGGCAGAAGCTCCTTAAAAAGAGTTCATCCCAGTTGTTGGTTCTTTCAAGTGCTTCCCGTGCAAATATATGTTTGTTTATGAACTCTTTACCTACCCCTATGTCTTCAAGAGTTCCTCCTACTTTCTCTTCCAGGAGATTGAGTGTTTCTGTTTTAATGTTTACATCTTTAATCCACTTTCACTTTAACTTAGTGCATGGTGATAGAGCTGGGTCAAGTTTTAGTTTTTGGCAGAAAGCCATGTTTTCCAGCACCACTTGTTAAAGAGGCTATCTTTCTTCCAGTGAGCTTCTTTAGCACCTTTGTCGAAGATCAGATGGCTAAGTGTGACTGTAGGTGCTTCTGCATCTTCTATTCTATTCCACTGATCCTCTGGTTTAGTTTGTTGCCAATACCATGTTGATTTTATCATAGTGGCTTTACAGGAATTGTGGTGCCTCCTGCCTTGTCTTTATTGGCCAAGATTGCCTTTGCTAGTCTAGATCATTTGTTTTTCCAAATAAATTTTAGAAGTGATTTCTCTATGTCTGGGAGGTATGTTGGTGGCAGTTTGATAGGCACTATATTAAATCTGTACAGCAATTTTGGGAGTATGGCCATCTTCATGATGTTGGTTCTTCCTATCCAGGAGCATGGAATATGTTTCCATTTTCTGAAATCCTCTATAATCTCTTTTCTTAGGGTGTTGTAATTTTCCGTGAAAATATCTTTGACTTCCTTGGCTAAGTGTATCCCAAGATATTTCATTCTCTGCAGTGCTATTTTAAAAAGGTATTGTTTCTATTGTTTCCCTTTCAGTGTGCTTGTTATCTGTGTAGAGGAATGCTATTGACTTTTGAGTATTGATTTTGTATCCTACTATGCTACTGAATTTCGATATGGGTTCTAGTAGTTTCTTCGTGGAATTTTTGGGGTCTTCCAAGTAAAGTATCATGTCATCAGCAAATAGTGATAATTTAACTTCTTCTTTACCTATTCTTATTCCCTTTATTTCTCCCTCTTTTCTCAGGGCTGTTGCTAAGGATTCCAAGACTATATTGAATAGGAGGGGTGATAGAGGACATCCTTGTCTTGTACCTGTTTTAAGAGTAAAAGATTTCAGTTTTTCCCCATTTAGGATTATATAAGATTTTGGGTTGTCATAGATGGCTTTCATCAAGTTAAGGTAGAGTCTATCTATTCCAATTTTCTGTAGGACCTTGAACATGAATGAATGCTGGACTTTGTCAAAAGCTTTGTCTGCATCAATTGAGATGATCATGTGGTTTTTAGATTTCAGTCTATTAATATAGTATATTACGTTTATAGATTTTCAGATATTGGACCATCCTTGCATTCCTGGGATGAATCCTACCTGGTCATGGTGTATGATCTTCTTGATGGTTTTCTGTATTCTATTTGCCAGGATTTTGTTGAGTATTTTTGCATCTATGTTCATGAGGGAGATTGGCCTATTGTTCTCCTTTTTTTGTTGTGTCTTTCCCTGTTTTTGGAATCAGTATTATACTTGCCTCCAGAAATGATTTTGGGAGGACTGTTTCCTTTTCAACTTCACTGAAGAGTTTGTGGAGTGGGAGGATTATATCTTCTATAAATTTCTTGTAGAATTCAGCTGTCAATCCATCAGGACCCGTATTTTTCTTTGTTGGTAGGCTTTTTATTACATGTTGTATTTCGTTGGCTGTTATCGGTTTATTGAGAGTTGTAATATCTTCTTGATTCAATTTTGGTAATTTGTGCCTTTTGAGGAATCTGTCCATTTCTTCTGTGTCTTCTATTCTGTGAGCGTAAAGATTCTTGAAGTAACTATTAATAATATTGTGAATTTCCGTTGGGTCTGTGGTGATTTCACCCTTTTCACTCCTTATTGCTTGTACTTGAATTTTATTTTGCCTCTTTTTGATGAGGTTGGCAAGAGGCTTATCAACTTTATTTAGTTTTTCAAAGAACCAACTTTTTGACTTGTGGATTCTTTGAACTGTTTTCTTTATCTCAATTGAATTAATTTTTGCTCTAATCTTTATGATTTCTTCCTGTCTTTGTGCTCTGGATTTTATTTGCTCCTCTTTTTCTAGTTGTTGGAGGTGCAACATTAGGGTGTTAATTTGTTTCCATTCTGTTTTCCTAATGTGTGAGTTCATAGCTATGATTTTCCCTCTAAGAACTGTTTTCATCGCATCCCATAAATTCTGGTAATTTGTACTTGAATTTTCATTGAATTGTAGATATTGTTGAATTTCTTCTGTGACCCATTGATTGCTGAGTAGGGTGTTGTTTAGTTTCCATGAATTTAGTGGGTTTTTCTGGTTTCTTTTGCCATTTATTTCCAGTTTCATTGCATTGTGGTCAGATAGTATGCATGGGATAATTTCTATTTTCTTGCATAAACTTAAGCATGACCTCTGGACTAGTATGTGGTCTATTTTGGAAAATGACTCATGTGCATCTGAAAAAAAATGTGTATTCAGCTGTGGTTGGGTGGAACACTCTGTATATGTGCACCAGGTCCATTTGTTCCAAGCTCTGGTTCAGTTCTGCTACTTCCTTGCTAATTTTTTGTCTGGTTGACCTGTCTTTTTGAGATAAGAGTGTGTTAAGGTCTCCTGTTAAGATTGTGTTCTTAGACATTATGTTTTTCATGTCCAGTAAGTTTTGTCTTACATAGTTTGGTGCTTCTGTGTTTGTTGCATAGATATTTATGAGTGTTACTTCTTGCTCTTGAATTTTTCCCCTGACCAATATATAGTGGCCTTCTTTGTGTTGTTTGATCATTCTTGGTTTGAAGTTGAAACTGTCTGAGAACAGAATTGTTACTCCTGATTTTTTCTGAAGTACTGGGGCATGTAGTATTGTTTTCCATCCTTTCACTTTGAGCCTATGAATGTCCTTTTGAGTTAAGTGTGTTTCTTGTATACAGCATATTGTTGGATTTTGTTTCCTAGACCACTGTGCCAGTCTATTTCTCTTAGTTGGAGAATTGAGTCCGTTTACAATGATGGCTATGATTGAACTGTGCTGACTTATGTTTGTCATGATATTTTCCTTTGTAACCTGTGTTTAATTGTCTGTTTAATGGAAGTGGGTTCCTTCCATTCTCACTCATGGAGTTCTGGTCGTTGTGGTCTCTCTCTAGAACCTCTTTCAGCAGCCTGTGGAGGGATGGTTTTGTCATCATGAAATTCTTTAGTTGTTATTTGTCGTGGAAGTATTTCACTTCTCCATCAAACTTGAAAGAGTTTTGCAGGGTATAATAGTCTGGGCTGGAATTTGTTTTCATGTAGTACTTGAGGAACTCTGCTCCATGCTCTCCTTCCCTTCATTGTTTGTGTAGAGAAGTGGGCTGTAATTCTGATTGGTTTTCCTTTGAATGTTAGCTCCTTCTTCTCTGTAGCACCTTTCAGTATATTATTTTTGTGTTGGATTTCTTGGATCTTAACTATTATATGTCTTAGTGTGTTTCTACTTGGGTTGAAATTATTTGGTAATCTGTGTACTTTGTTGACCTGAATGTTGGATTGTTTCTTCATATTTGGGAAGTTTTCTGCAATTATTTCTCCCCAAATTCTTTTTATGTCATTTGTATTGACTCCTTCATTCTCGTTGATACCAATTATTCTCACATTGTTCATCCTGGTGTCATCTTGCAGGTGATGGATTATTTTTTCCTGCATTCTTGTTGCTTTTAAGAGATCCTTTCTCATCTTTTCACTAGCTGCTCCGGCATCTTCAAGATCTGAAACTCTGTCTTCGCTTTCACTCAGTCAGTTTTGTAGACTCATGATTGATATTTTTAGTTCTTCTATATCTCTTTGACTGTTTTTCATGTAGTCTATTTCTTTTCTGTATTGCTCATTCAAGGAATCCATCATATATCTGAGCTCTTCAATCTTTTTTATCCATGTCTTCTTTAGAGGTAGTTATTAATTCTTTTTCTGCAGTGTTTCTTCCAAATTGGGTTTCCTCTGTATATTTCTGGACTTGATTCTCTATTTCAGACACTGTGCTTTCAAAGAATTCTTTTTTTTTCAAAGAATTCTTTTTTGATTTCAGAAATTATTTCTGCTTTGAGTTCCTCATGATCTTTCTGCTTCAGATGCTGTTAATTCATACGTCTCAGTTGGAATAGTGCTCTCTGCACTTGTTCTGGGTGAGCATAGTTTTTCCACCTAATGTTTTTGGAATTCCTCCTTTATTTCAGATACTATGTATTCAGATATTTCTTTTTTAATTTGGGGAATTACTTCTCATTTTATTTCCTCTATACCTTTCTGCTGTTGTTCCTTTGCTGCTGTATCTGTTAATTCATTCATTGCAGTTGAGCTAGTGTCCTATGCCCTTACTGGTGGACTCGAGGTCTGGATTGCATTTTTCCCCTTGTCTTTGTAATTTTGTATAGCACTGAACTTTGACCTTTGGTGTAGAGCTTTGTTGCAGCTATAACCTTAGCTTGTTATGAGATTCAGGTGCCAGTCTATTAAGTTTGAGATTATCCAAGTATGCCTATGCTGGATCTAGCTGTTGTGTTCAGTTCCTTTTTTGCTGCAGCTCCTTTTGTTCCCCTCTGTTGGTTCCCGGGGTCAGCCCTCCTGTGTCAGGCAGGTCGCTCTCTAGGTGGGTGGGCCTGGGCTTTGGTGGGTCTCCTGGGCTCCCAAAAGGATAGTGGATGATCTTATTCACCGAGTAGGCTGTACAGGGTCAGCCAGCCTGTGCTCGGTCCGGGTCTATAGGCCAGAACCCAAGAATGCTGGGAAAGGTCCCTCCTCTGCAGTGGGTCTGGAGCCCTCACTCACAGGCCAAGCTGCACTGGGTTTCGGGCAGTGAGGTGGGACTGAGGATCACTGAGAAATATCCCTCTGGTGTGGCAGGCTTGGAGTTCTCACTGCAGGCCAACTGCACTGGGTCTGGGGCTGTGGGGTGGGACCGGCAATTGCTGGAAATTTTTCTCTGGTGCGGTGGGCCTGAAGCTCTCACGAGGCCACGGGGGGTTGGGGGCAGGGAATCCCTGGGAAATGTCTCTCCAGCACGGCGGGCCTGGAGTTCTACACTCACTGAACTTTGATGACCAGGGATTCGGAGAAATTCCCACTGGGCTTTAGGGCAGGGGATCCAGGGAGGTGCTGGTGAGTGGGTCCTGAGCTTTCAGGCCAGTTACTGGCTTGGAGGGCTTGGGGGGCGAGGATCCGGTAACTCATGTGGGAAGAAGCCCATGGCTCTCCCTCAGACTCACCACACACTCACTGATCTGGGAAGCCTGGTGTGTCATGCTAATTCCCACTCACTGGGAGAGCTTGGGGCAGGATCCAGGAGGCCGCTGGAGTTAGCTGATATCTCAGGCCGGTCTCTGGGACTTGAGGGGCCTCTGTATTTCTCTTTTTAAGTAAAAACATTTGTTATTCACTGATTCTATGTTGTTTGTTTTAACCACCTTCAAATGAAAGATGTTACGTAGGTTTGTTTAGATAAACCTTAAAAATCTACTGAGATTAATTTGAGCCTTTATACTCAGAAATACTTCACACTCTTTGAGTTGTCTGTTAGGTCCTGTTGTGAAGCTCCAGGGAGAGCTCCCATAGTTAAAGTTTTCTTTTTCAACCAAGGCAACGAAGAGCAATAACTTCTCCAAATGTGAGAATTTATTTTTAATGAGGAACTAGTCTGTATTTTTAGTTGTTTTAGTCATTCTCTGCAGGAAAACATGTCTGTGTACATAATCCACTTACTCTAAGTAGCACATCTCCCCTAAACTTTTTATTTATACCCCTACTTATTCTTCCTGCACTGCTAAAAGACAAATTTTAAAAAAACCACCACTGTCTACACAAATTTTTGCCTTTAATTTATTTTTAAATACCTCTACAACTTCTCTTCATTCTGAATTCATTATTATATCCTATTGAAAAGGCACTGCTTTATTCCACACAGCCTTTGACTTCCGACTAATGCAGCTGTATGATAACACCTCACATTTCTGGGGTCACTAAGAAAAGGAGGTAGGTTTCATTCGTAGGGTAATTTGTCATCACGGAAGGGTGCCTTTTTAACATTTATATTATGTTTTTCTCCTGTGGTATTTCTCACTGGTATATTTTCAGCTATGGATCAATTATTGTATTTTTCCCACAGCAAAAGTTGTTTTATCTTTTCTGTAAATTCTGAATAATTTATATTTAACTTTTTCTGTTTATATTTTGAATAAGCATACAAAAGTGCACATGTATATGTGTATATCTTGAAAAACAAGCACTGTTTATCTGCATACTTTAAAAGTAATACAACATTCATATATATATATATATATATATATATATATATATATATATATATATATATATACTTGTATATATATATATGTGTTGTCATTTTGAATTTACTTATTTAATCTTCAGTACTTACAAATAACAATATAAATATTAGAAGCCCCCTACTCTTTCTTCTCTCTTACAGATTCAGGGTACCTCTTTAGAGTTTTCTTTCTTTGAGTAACTCCAGAATCCTTTCTTATCATGATGTATTTGCAATTTTTTTCATGGAAACTCATCTCATACAGGCTTTCTGGAGGCGAAAGCACTGTGGAGTCCTGCAGACGTCCATGCTGGAACACTTGGACTCTTCTGGCCTAGGAAAGGAGTGTCAACAATGGATGAAGTCACAGACGGACCAGCAGGGGCACTGTGCTGCACCGCACAAGCAGTCTCCCTCTGTCACATCAGTGCTCAGAAGCAGCAGTTGAAGGCGCAGGTGTTCGGGAGATGCTTTCAGAGAGCCAGAAAGTTGGGCCTGAGATTGCGCAGTGTCAACTCCACTGTGGCTGTTAGGGAACCACAAGGCCACAAATACAGGGCAGGGGCCTTTGGAAGCTGGGATACCCTACAAAAGCCAGACTCCGCAGTTCCACAGGTCACCGCGCAGGTCTGCCACGAGCTTGAGTAAGCACGGAGAATTTGCCTCCACAGCTCCAAGGCACAACCTCTCAGCGCTCCACTGTGGACTTTGTAGGATTCCAAGCACAAACAAACCTTACCCAGAAGAAAGGGAGGCACAACGCTTGGCGGTGCTTTTTTTTATAATTTCTAATTTTACCTAAATCCAAATTAAAGTTTATTCAAAAATTTCCTATTATCCCATCCAACTTCCCCTTTACACCTTTGCAGAAAATATTCAGGGCAGCTTTATAATCCTAATCTTTTTATTTTATTTTATTGAAGAACAAAAAGCAATGAGACAGTTTCAAATCAAATTAGTAGAACAGATTCAATAATTAATACACTGCATATTATTTTCATAGTGGTTTTTTTTTGTATAAAGTGCATACATGATATTCTATTTACAAACACTTTTGATTAGAGCAGATGCTTCCAATCACTGAATTAAGATAATGTAGCTGTATACCTTTCTTTAAAAAAGCTGAATTATAGTACAGTTTCAACAATTAATTCTTTTTACATTGTCATCTTCTTAGTGGTTATCCATAGTACAAGAAGCAGACAGGATATCCTGTCTAAACACTATTAGTGTAAATCTTTCCTCTCATAAAATTACACAAAAGTACTGCATATTTATCCTAATTGTACTATTTATACAAACACAGAATGGTTCATCCTTTGTATCCCCTTTTTTTGTTGTTTAGTAGTGTGCTCAAGGAGAGTAATATGGAGAGAAAGCCTTTCTCTCAGGCTTTCACAGACAGCAAACTGGTCAGGCAATGGTTGTGACTCATCTACATGGTTGATACTGACAAAGGGTCTACAGAATGAGGTACAGGGTTACAGGATAAACCCTGAGGGGACTTGAAGGACCATCTCAGATACAAAAGTTACATTTTTTGTTATATTGTTCTTGCTTTATCTCAATCTTAACCATCCAGAAGAAAAGCATAAAAATGAGGTATGTAAAATAAGGCCATAATAATAAGCTGAGCTGTACATGTCTCTATTAAACAACATCTTCGGATAACCCGCTACTATTGGGGACTGCTGGACCATGTTGGACTGTTTTGCTGAATTCAAGCACCTATAATAATTGAATGACAATAGAATACCCATCTCAACAGGACTTGGTGGTGCTTTAAGGCTCTATCTTTACAGTGATTGGCTGTCTCAGGAGCAGGAAGCCAGGACACCTGCATTTGTCTCATACTGACAATGCATCTGGACACTCTTCCACAGTGTCCCCCATAAAGTCACTGTAAATTCTTTTAAGAACTCGTGAAGTTCTAACTTACATTGATACACGCATTCCAATATTTTCTATGACAGGTATAACTTAAAATATATATATATATGTATCCCTCTGGAAATATATGAATATAATTTTTTTATGTATTTAGTACAGGGTCTTACTACACAGATCAGACTCATAGTGATCTTCCTGTTTTAAGCCTCCCCAGCACTGGGATTATGAACCACCAAGGCCCGAATCACCAAGCCCAGTCTCAGTCACAGTCTCAGCGTGCCTCCTGGAGCGGGGCCGGCATAACACACCTGGGATGGAACCCCGTCCCTGCATCTGCCTAACCAGAACTTTAATCCACTGGGCTCTCTGCTTGGCCCTTATAAATTTTTATAGTTTTCATAGTTATTTTAAATTCACTTCAATTATATATAAATGTTCTGTCAATGCATTTATATAAATGCTCTGTCAATGCATTTTAATTTGAGTTGATTGTCAGTCTAAGTGAAAATTTCAACGCACTTAAGAAGACTTAAGAACTGCAGTAGACCTTTTGGGACTGCCTGATCCTGCAGCCCAGTTTTATATCCCCATTTCTGTTTCCTTTATATGAGTGGAAAAGCATTGTAAGATTTTTCTATATGAATTGGCTGTTGTTCATTACTATGAATTTTATAGTTTCAGGCTTTATTGTTTTTCTTTAATATGTTCTTCACGTGGAAAACTTTAAATCACCAAAGTTTTACTTATCATTTCAATATATTGTCACATGTACTTATTTTTTGGTATGCTGGACATAGGGTGTATTTCATATAAATATAAGTTTTTCATCTGAAATAGGTGAACTTTATTTGAAACGCATATTTCACATTTGAAGGAGTGATAGTGAGGTGATGAAATACGTGCTATTAGAACATGTCAGCGTCAGCTTTAAACTAGGAGTCAGAGACGGAATACAAGGATGGGTCTAGGGAGTCCCACTACTGGTCAGGAGCCTGTCCTCGCTCTCCTGTGCGGAGCGCTCCTCGTGCTCCGCGCGGACTCTCCAGCTGCATGCGCCAGGCTGAGGGTCACCTCGCCGGTTGCTTCCTGTCCTCCTCCCCCAGACGGCGCCGGCCTCGCAGAGGAGGCGCTGCCGGGCTGCACCTCGCATCCGGGTGTCCCCCGGTCGCCGCTCTTTCTGGGCTCGCGGTGGCTCCCCGCGGCCGTCCGCAGTATGGCCAGCGTTGCTCTCCTCCTGACTTCATTGCTAACGAGGCTCGTTCACTTCCTCGAATGCCTTCTCGGGAAATCCCTCCCGGAAGGGTCCTGCTGCGCGGTGTCACCCTCGCTCTAGTCGCGTGAGCCTCTCATTGAGCACCCAGAGCTGGCCCGAGGCACGGCCAGGGGACACAGCCGCGACAGCTTCCTCCCGCTTCTCTCCAAGAACCGACCAGCCGCGCATGCCGCGGGGCGGGCAGGGCTCCGGGCGGAGCCGGACAGGGTGCACGGGCGACCTCCGAAGGGCAGCCTGCCCCGTGCTGTGACTTAGCGTGGGCCACAGCTCTCCGCAGGTGGCCAGGATGGAGCTCGGTGACAAGCCAGAAGGCTTTGGTCAGAGTAAACACGCAAAACATTGTGCGTGACAAAACTCAACGCTAGTGACGCTGAGGGCTGCGATCACCGTTTCATCAGCATATTTGTGATAAATGAAGGCAACTATCATCGCTTCTCTGCCTTTTGGCTAAGATCAAGTGAAGGCGACTGTCCGGTACAAAACAGGTCACTAAAAAGACCTCTCAAAGAAGTCTCAACTCTGTTTAGAAAGAGTATTTTTCTGGTAATACGTAAAACATTTGAGAAGACAACGGTGCATTCATTTGTTGCTTTCCATCATATGTATCTAATATAACCTACGTGTCTCGTATTTGGCCTTCTAATTTCACATTTCTAGAAGCTTATATTTTCTTAAAATCATTGAAAGAGCTACCGTAAATAGTGTCTTTCTTCCGGCTGGGGAGATAGCTTGCTGGAATAAGCACCTGCTTGGCAAGTTCAAGGTCCTGAGTTCAAGCTCCAGTTCCGTGCGCGGTGCCAGCTCTGGATTCCCCTGGGTGCACTGCGCTGGCCCGGAGCCCAGGGCGCTCTGAGCTGGCTACCGATTGTGGCGCGCGCCTGTAATCCTAGTGCTAGGGAGGCTGAGGCAGGAGGTTCACTGTGAGTACGAGGTGTGTAGCGAGAGTCTGCACTGAATAAATAAAATTTTAAATAATAACAATAATGTCTCTCCTCACCACATTGCTGTACCTTGCTGCCGCTTACCTAGTCTTCACAGCCCACCTCACAGAGCCCACTCCGGCCTGCTGCACTTTCCCACAGCCGCGTGGCTTCGTGCCACTCACGCCTTTCCACATGGCAGCTAATTCTCAGCAAGCGGAAGCCTGCTCGCTCCTTTTGCGGTGCTATTCATGCAAAGTCGTGGCTCAGTGGGTCTCACCAGCTATAGCGCACAGCGCAGTGACAGCAACTCCTTAGCACAACTAGAAGCGCTCCCTTTTAAAAGTATATTTTAACTATTATATGTCTTGGTGTGTTTCTACTTGGGTTGAAGTTATTTGGTGTTCTGTATGCTTCGGTGACCTGAATGTTGGATTGTTTCCTCATATTTGGGAGGTTTTCTGCTATTATTTCTTGCCATATTCCTTTTATGTCATTTGTATTGACTCCTTCATTCTCGTTGATACCAATTATTCTCACATTGTTCATTCTGGCATCATCCTGCAGGTGATGGATTATTTTTTCCTGCATTCTTGTTGTTTTTAAGAGATCCTTTCTCACCTTTTCACTAGCTGCTCCGGCATCTTCAAGATCTGAGACTCTGTCTTCGCTTTCACTCAGACGG
>PVKA01006347.1:0-46877 GCA_004027165.1 Ctenomys sociabilis
AGATTCGATAAATTAATACATTGCAAACTGTTTTCATAATGTTTTGGTATCATACAAGGTGCATACATGATATTATATTTACAGATATTATTTTAGCAGATGTCTCTTATCAGTAAATTAAGAGTGTAGCTGCTTACTTATCTTATTTTTTATACCTGAATTATATCAAAAATTCAATAATTATTTTCCTAGTGGATGATCATAGTACTAGAAGCCGACATAATATCCTGTCCAACCACCATTAGTGCAGATCTTGCCTCTCATAGAATTATGTAGAAGCATAGCGTTATCTATCCCAACTGTACTGTCTATACACACACATCATGATTTTTTTCTTTCTACACCCATTCCCTTGTCTATACCTGTCAAAGGTGGGCACTCCATTGACATTCAACTAACTTAGGTGCTTGAGCTCGACAACACAACCCAACACAGTCCAGCATTCTACAACAATAGTGAGTTATTCAAAGAAGTTGTCAACCATAGCCATTTACAGCTCAGCTTAATATTATGGCCCCACGATGTATACTTAATTTTTCTACTAGCAGCACAATGTGTGATAGCAAAATCTTGGAAACAACCAAGATGTCCATCACATGAGGAATGGTTGAAAAAGATGTGTTATTTTTATATAATGGAGTATTACTCAGCTATTAAGAATGATAAGTTTGAAGCATTTATACTGAAGTGGATGCCACTTGAACATATACTCATAAGTGAAATAAACCAGACACACATGTGTAAATATCATATAGTCTCCCTAGTGTAACAAGCGAAAAGCAGAAATACAAAACGAAACGTACAACTAAAATCAATTGAGTCAGATAAGGCAAAGTGAATGGCATATGCTGCAGGATACTAACCAGCTTTTCTTCTGGATGGTTAACAACCTAAGTTCACAAGTCAGAGTTGGAGAAATAGAAGAGCCACAAGGCCAGCCAACATTTTGGCCCTAGCCTTTCAAGGTCAGCGAAGACTCAGGACATAGGAGAACCTGTACTGCAACATCATGCTACTCAGGTGAGCTCCAAATTTTCTGAACAAGGAGATTATGGAGCCACAGAGGAAAGAGATTAAAGTTCTATAGTGTGCCTGGGGAGAGTCACATGAAGAGAAAACTTTCTCTCAAGCTCTCACGGAGAGCAAACTGGTCAAGCATTGGCTGTGACTCATCCACATGGATGACACAGACAAAGGATCTACAGAATAATGTACAGGACTACAAGATAAACCCTGAGAGGACTTTACTGACCACATAAGAAATATAAAGTTCATGTGTGGGTATATAAGTCTTGACCTATCTAGGTCTTAACCATCCAGCAGAAAAGAATAAAAATGAAGTATACATGGTGGGGCCATAATATTAAGCTGAGCTGTAAATGGCTATGGTCAGAAATTTTAAATCTTTAAATATTTATTGCCTACCCCCTTCCACTTTGAGAATATGAACATAAGTTTTGTAATTTTGGCACAAAGTGAACTATTACATGACTGATCTGTAAACTCTTTTTCATGTTTATTTTAGAGAATTTTTATTGTTATATTCATTTAAGTTTGTAAACAATATTTTTACAATGTGCTAGCTATCAGAAATATGTTTCTAAAATTCAAAAAACTAAATTATTTATTTTCTTGGACTCAGGCCTTATCTGATTCATCAGCTCTTTTAGTTCATGTTGTCCAGTTTGGGCAATAGGAAATTCTGGAGTTCCTAACATGATGTAAGACCATGGGGACTTAGGGATCCTACATCAGGCACACGCTTTTTGCAAAATTCTTTCATATTACAATTCCTAGTATCCTTCAGCCTCCCTCATCCCACCCCACAGGACACCTGATGATGCTGTCTCCTCTCA
Organism: Ctenomys sociabilis; assembly: GCA_004027165.1. Classification (NCBI taxonomy): domain Eukaryota; kingdom Metazoa; phylum Chordata; class Mammalia; order Rodentia; family Ctenomyidae; genus Ctenomys; species Ctenomys sociabilis. The sequence goes on from PVKA01006347.1 coordinate 1,857, forward strand.
GCATGACCCAAGGCTGCTGAGACCCTAGCTCATTATAAAAGAACAGTCACTGATTTTTGCTGTTTTGTTTTGTTTTATGTCTTTGAGACAAGGCAGTTCAGTTGAGCTCACTATGTGGTCCAGGCTGGCCTCAGACTTGCACAGATCTTCCAGCATCAGCCTGCTGCTGGGATTATAGACATGCACCACCATGTGAGGCTAGTCATTGATTTCTGGTGACTGTCACAGAAAGGATGGAAGTGACCATAGTCTTGGCCCATTTTTCATTTTAATTTGTGAATTTCCAAAACAATAGACTCTTCAGATTGACATGGTTTCTCCAGTGAGGTTAAAGTTTGTGTGTATGTGTGTGTGTGTGTGTGTGTCCATGTGCATGAGCACACATATATTATGACCCACAGCATTGGTACTTAAAAGATTAGCATGTAAACAAGTGCCCAGAGTATTTGCTGAAACAGACTTCTGGGTTTCACCCCCAGTTTTTGATTCCATCAGTCTAGAGCAGAAGTAGAATCTGTACTTTTGACAAGTTCTCAGGTGCTGCTGGCGCTGCTGTTCCAAGGCTCACACTCCCCTGCAGCCTATGGGCAGCATCTGAGAGTAACTCTGTGCTTGGGAACCTAAACGTTTTCAATATAGGTTTTTAATATGATGGACATTACTAGGCTCAAAATAGAAAATAAGTACTAAAAATTAATAGATGAGTATGTTGGTCATTTTTATTATTTTGTCCATGTTCTAATAGTTTTATCTTTTCACCCAGTACACCTCCAGGTCACTAGCCAGACTGACCCACCAGTGAAGGTGATCATACTTGAGGAGTCATTTGAAGTCACCCAAAAGTCTTTCCCTAGCTATATGTATGTTTCAGAAATTTGGGTTGCCTATGAGCTCAGACCCAAGCCCCTCCAGCCTTCCTGCTTTTAAGAGGGAGAAGCAAATGCAATCAAGGACCATCCTGTCTATGACATTAGCTCAGTTGGCTTAGTATGTGAGTTTTCTTGAATTGTTTCTTCACAAATTCATCAATCATTTTTTAATGAACAGATTTATTTATATATTATGTAATTCACTTATTTTATCTTTTAATTTATTTTAATTTTTTGATGCATTTGGCATAGGGTCTCACTACGCAGATCATGCTAATAGTGATCCTCCTGTTTTCAGTCTCCCAAGCGCAGGATTACAGGCCCACCACCATGCCCAGTCAGTCTCATTCACTGGCTCTGTGTGCCCTGGGGGTGGGGCCCGCATGGCACACCAGGCATCAAACCCTGGTGACCTCACACTTGCCTAAGCAGATGCTTTAGCCCTCTGAGCTATCTGGCCAGCCCTGAAATTTACTTGTTTTAAATGTACAATTCAACTATTTTAATATATTTACAACTTTGCATAACAATCTCCACAATTCAATTTTAGAGTGTTTTTCTTACCCCTTCAAAGCATCCAGTCACACGATCTCTTCTCTTTCTACTCCACCCCATGCAATCACTCATCTTTTCTCTGTCTATAGAGCAAATCAACCTTATCCACCTGTTGTGGATCCAAGGATTCAGGCAATGGTGGATGGAAAATATTTGAGAATAAAATGTATCTCTACTGGACAGAAACATACAGTTTTGTTCTTGTCACTATTCCTAACCACAGCATAAATTATTTGTGCACCATTCATGCTGCATTAGGTACTGTAAGTGTATGATCAGAAGTGCATAGGTGATAGGCAATGTGCCACCTGATAGGTAAAATCTGAGCAGCTGCAGAGTTTTGTATTTGCAAGGGTTGGGGGGAGCGGGATGCCGGGTCCAATCACTGAGGACAACAGGAGGCCACTGAGAGTGGAATCATAGGATAAGCTCTCCCTCTAGTCTGGCTTCTTTCACTCCACTGTGTTTCAAAGGACCCCCTGTATCATAGCCTGTATTCATATTTCACCAAATGCTAAGTTCTATGGGATCTTCCTTGGAGACACAGACCCTTTTCTATTTCTACTGTAATTGGTCACCATGTGGTCTCTGACTGGTACAACAGCCTCTCCTAGAAGATGCTCCATGCAGAAGCTTAGGCAGGACCTGCACTAGCGCTGGATCCCAGAGAACTGCTGTGCATACTGCAAGCTCAATGGTGCTGCCAAAGAAGCTGTGCACCCTGTCTGAAGTGCTGACAGCCAGTTCTGCATGGCCTGCCTGCCTGCAGGGTCTGCACCAGGCCACCCAGCCTCCATGCTGCTCCTGCAGCAGATCCTCCGTGCTACACCAGTCTTTATGTACTGCATCTTTTCTTCAGCAACTTCCATGACTTCCTGTTAGCTGAGTGAAAATACCTCCTTGCTTAAGTGTGATGCTCACAGCTTTCCAGAATGACCTCTTTTCTATTTCCTCGAATTTCTTACCATCAGTTTTCTACTATCAGCTTGCTGTACTTGGACCTCTGGGGGTTGTTCTCAGATTCAAGTATCGTATTAAGCTCTTCTCCCCTCCATTCTTTTTATTTATTTATTAGTTAGTTTTTATACTCTATTCTTTTAAAGTTTCTCAGGACCAGTTAGGACCCATCCCTGCCTGCCCATCCCACCTAGGGGGTAGATTCCTAGCCAGTGGATTTTATGGGAAATGTTACTTATTCTAAAATATTAAATACTGATTAAACACTGAATTTTATGTTCACTTTCTGCTACTCATAGTTATTAAAGAGATGATGACAATAATGGTGACACCAGAGATTCCCACAGCAGCGTATGGCTTGTCATTTTACCTTATTCTGTATACAATTTGAGTGTATTTTAAAAATGAAATGTAAACTCCTAGAGGATAAAAGTTATGTCTTACAGGTCATTGGCTTACTTACCAAAAGCCCTGACCCTATGGCAGAAACCTCATAACTTCTGCAAGGACGCATACCAAACGAGAGACAGGGTGATAGATTTTCCTCTGAGAGAAAAAAGCTGAGTCCAGTGGAGACTACATAGGGGTACTGTAAGGACAGGTATTTATTTTTACTAGTATTTATTGTTTTTACTAGTATTTATTCAGTGCTACAAATATCTTATATATGTTATATTATTTTGAAAGGCTCAAAATGTTACCCAACTTTCCCATAGCATTCAGTTGTTTCATAGCAGAGCTCACAGTAAAACACCAATTTTTGGCTCTTACTATTTTGTTATCTCTCTAAATTATGAAAGCAGCTCCACCAACAAATATTGAAACAAGACCGGGATAACCAGGGTCTTCGAGGTCGTGACTATTTTTTCAAGTCAGGAAGTGTTTCCACAGGCAATATTCCTGTTTTCATTGGAACACTGGTGAGATTTAAAGTCACCCATGAATTTCCTCCTTTGCGTCAGCAAATGCTCGGAGGGAACACCCCAGCGGATGCAGATGGACTCCACCAGCTTCCGCAGACAAGTTCTGCTCATTTCTTTGCCTGTTGCAAGAGGCTTTGTGAGCCAACCACCCTCTCTGAATATAAGGCCTTTGCTTGTAATCTCATCTTAGAATCCAGAAATCTGGCTTACTGTCAGATGATGGTTACAGACAGAAGGTAAACTACCTGAGGGTAAAAGAAATTTTGTGTTGATTACCAGTAAGTTTTTAATGTCATCAAACTACTGAATTCCTGAAAAATGTTCATTGCCTTGTTTTATGATTATTGCAGTTATTGCTTTGCAATTCTCACTTTTTCCCTAATGGCTTCCAGGTCACCGGAAAAGAAAAATAGTCCACAGTTTCAAATTTGATTTGCACAAAGCCATTTCTTTCTGTCAGAATGAAGTGTAATATAAGAGTATGGAAACTTGGATTCAGGAGAGATAGCAGGGTAACGAAGTCCTGAGGTCTCAAAGGATGGCTTTCTGTGGAGGCCCTTGCTACATACCAAAGAATGTACTGGTGCAAAAGAAAACCCCACACATTTAGCATCTTAAAACAACACTTACTGAGTAGGTCACTCACTGAGTGGGCACAGTATGGTGGCTTCTGTACTCCAGATCTTGCAAAGCTGAAACCGAGGTGTTGGCCAGGCTGGGTTCCACTACAGGCTCTGTGGAAGGCCCTTCTGAGTCTGCTTGTTGCACCCCTCCACCTGAGTCTGGCATCCTTGCTTGCTATTCATGGAGGCTGCTTTTAGTTCTGAGAGGGGCCCATTTTCATTGTGAGAAGGTAGGATCTGAAGATTCCTGGCCTTCAAGTCATCAACAGAGTACTGGATCTGCCTGTGGCTCACACTTCTGGCTTTCTGTTTGGTCTTGGGCCAGAGTGAACTCTATTTTTAAAGGGCTCATGTGATTGATTCAGTCCTGCTCATGTGATCTCTCTGTTTTAAATTCAATGGATTTGGATGTTTAAATTCATCTCTGAAATTCCTTGACAGCACCTAGATTAGGGTTTGATTAAATAAATGGAAGAAAATGCATGCTTATGAGAGATAGGTTACCTCAGTATCCTATTCTGCCAGGCAGAAGAAGAATAGAAAGAAGGTTGTTTTCTCTCAAGTGTAAGTTGTCTCATTTTTGATAAGTTTTCTGTTTTGTACCTTTCTGCAATTTCTTTTTGTAGATTTTTCAATGAATGTTTGGTTTAAATAACATTTTGCCCACTCCTCTCTTCTCTATTTCTCCACCAAGTCTAAGTCTTTTGTTTCACGGATGAGGAGGAGGGCTCCAGAGAGGTCATGGTGTGTCAAGGAGCCCCTCAGGTTGGTGATTAACATGGTGCCGATGCTGGGCCTCTGACACCAGATCTTTGGCAACTCAACATCCAAAAGGCTCCCTTCCTTCTTCCACACTTTCTCATCATCCAACTACTCTGAGTCTCACATGATCTCAATTTGTTCTTTAGTTATCCCTGTAAATTGGGTATTATTGTTATTATTGCTATAGGGTCTGTCTAACTCAATCCAGTCTGAGAAGGTGTCTCAGAGTTTGGGGCTGTAAGGGCTGGGATTGCTTGGAGAGTTAATTAACTCCCATGGAAGTGGGCGTTCCATGATACTTGTGGGCTCTTTTGCTCATCTGCAGATTTCCTTTTCCTGCTCTGTGCCTTTTTGTGTAGATAAGTGCTCACTGCCCAGCTCAGGCAATGTTGGTAGCTGAGCTGGAGATACAGTTTGTAAGAAACGTGAAAGAGCAATGTGTTCTGTGATCTCTCTGCAGTCCCTCCTCACCACCTCTGCAGGTAATGGGATCAACAGCAAGGAGCCTGGGCACCTATCACTACTGACCTAGACTCATAGGCATCTATCACTCACTGGTTTCATTGGATACAAAACATGCAATTAGCTCTGCTCAATCAGTGAGGAGCAACAGGGAGGGCCTACATAGGCATCTTGAGTCTTGGGTTACTATATTCATCTCATGTTGGTTTTCCTGTTTAACACACATTCCAAACATATTATGAAGATGGGCAACCAACCGGAACCTATGCCCATACCAAGAACAGAATCTTTCAAAGATTTTGGATTTCAACTTTTAGCAGAAGCTATATGGTATATTAAATTCAGTAGTCCGTACTTAGGCATACTCACCAATAAAAAGGAAACAAAATCTCAATGAAATGATACCCTGACTATTGCTGTTTTCCATTGTATGCTCTTTCTTAAAATGTTGAGGACACCAACTCATCATGGTCATAGTCTGGTCAGGAAAAGAGTTTCTGGATCCTCCCAGAGACTCTAGTGACTTGCTGTGGCTAATCCATGTTCTTCCCATGATGAACACTGTAGATAGTCCTGAAGAGTCAAGTTATTCCCAACAAGGGAGAAGCAGAATACAAATACTTTACTTAGGTTTCAGAGCTCCAATTCATGCATGAAATCTGAGTAGAGTGACTTTATTTCCTAGTCATTCTGTAGAAACAAATATCTGATGGTCATTATTAATTTCAAGGTGGCAGACACGGTAAACTCAATGATAATTCTAGTTTATTGAGAAACTGCTCTGAGGAATGCATTATTTTAAAGCACCTTCTTTACAGTTTCTGAAAAGACATTCTTATTTAGCTGAATAAATGAGAAAACTAAAGTTTAGAAAATCTGTGACCTTCCCAGAATGTTGTGGAAAACAGGACCCATTGATCAGAGATAGTGAACGCCACATTCTATGATCTGGTCACTTGAAGTGAGCAAACACAGGAACAAAAAAAAAAAAAAAAAAAAGCCTTATTTGTTTGCTGTCCATGACCTAAAATTCATATTCTGATGCTCTTGCAAGTGTTTTGTGGAAAAAACACCACTGTTCCTTTCCCTCAGCTTCTGACCCACCAAGGCAGAGTGGTGCAAAGTTAAGCAAGCATCTATTGAAGGGAGACACAAAGGAAGGCTTCCAGCAGCCTCTTGCCCATCTTATCTCCTGGCGACTTCAGCTGCTGTGTCTCACCCTTTGATTCAGGAAGGGAAGCTGGAGGGAAATGAAGATAAACTACAGCGAAAGTGATAAAGGATACAGGGGATGCATAGGCCAAAACTAATGGAAACGGTTCTCACTCTCTGGTCTAGCCAAGCTAAAGCATGTAGCAACCTTGTCCCTTTCCAATCTATTTTATTATTTATCTGCAGGCCACCTGAAACACAGCACATAGAAGAGAGACTATCTTGGAATTTGGGGTTCTACCCTTATGGCTGTTGTTCAAAGGTTGTTTGACTTTCTTGATACTGTTATCTATCTGTAAAGGATAATATTGGCCACTGTTTACATCACCTAGTATTTGGGGACAATGATACAAAAGCAATTTTGTAAACTCTATATTCGCTGAAGAAAGACTTATAATAGACTCCAGCTGCATTTGAGTGATTTAAAAGCATTAGTGCACTTTCACAATTTTATTTTTGTTTATCTAAATTCCATTAGGGGGCTGGGTTTCTTATTTGACCTTTCTGTTCTCAAAGAGAATCTAAGCACAATAAAGCAAGCCTCTAACATATTTCCATGGTCCACCATGGTGGTGTGGCTGGAATATTGTGGCTGAGGAGAAGAGTGACAGGTTGATGGGGAAAATGTGGACAGGAGGTTTATCTTTCAGAGCCTTGGGTAGAGTGGGGAAGGAAGATGGACGTTTCCCAAGTGCAATTCAATGCAAAACAGTTAAAGCAAATAGTTTTTATTTGTCCCTAGCAAAAGCATAAAGGGGCAGTTTGGAGGAAACAGGCGCCTTCTCCATTTAAAAGCTTTGGCTGGAGAAAGATAATTCACTGGGACACCAACAGCTTGATGACCCAACTTCTAACTCTCCTGCCATCCCCCCACGAGTGGTGCTTGTGTGCAGGTCTCTCTACTGGAGTCTTTTTCTTCTACCACTTTGTAACTCTTGGGGCACAAGTCTGCTTCACCCTACAGAAAAAGTGTTAAGAAAAGGTGAAAGAGGAGATTAAAAGGTGCTTTCAGGAGCTCCACCATCCTGAAGGTAAATGCAGAATTCCCTGTGGTAGGCTGGGTAGACGAGTTCCAAAGGTGGCTGTTTCCTGATCCACAGAACATGCTACCTTAATTGACAAAAAGCATTATAGGAATGTGATAAGGGGATACAGATAGCTAGAAAAACTAGAAAAGATAAGATAGATTCTCCCCCAGAACCTTCAGAAGGAACAAGCCCTGTAAACCCATTGACTTAAGCTCACTGTAACTGATTTCACACTTCTGGCTTCCAAACTCTAAGAGAAAATCTGTTTGATCTTAAACCATTATATTTGCGGTAATTTGTTGCAGCTGCGATAGGAAATGAATGCATCCCCCCTTCCCATGCTTTTTCTGGAGTTACACAGTGGTTGGACCTTAGGCCTGTTCATGTAGGAGGTTGCAGTATTTTGGCAACTGGAGCATGGGTGCCAAAGCCTTCTAGGACTGTTCTGGTTCAGGATGTGAGGTGATCTGGCTGTGACATCTGTCACCCCATTGATCACCAGAGTTGATTCCACTGGTCCACCTGACTAGGCAGGTGTCCCTTTCCTCCCTCTCCACTTCACATGCATCCCTCCCAGAGCTGCATGCTGGGTTGCAGAGGATGACCACCTCTGATAGAGGAGGACCATTCCTTGATCAAGAGTATATGAGTAGCTGTGGTCCCCTCCTAGAATCTCTGAACTGTTCTGGTCCAAGTTGGAAGCATGTCTGTTTGGGTGGCCATTGGTAGGTAGGTCATAGCCTTTTACTCTGTCTTCCCTGGTACATAGAAGAGATAATACCTACATTGCAAGATGAATCTTAGTGACAGTGTGGTAAGATATAAAACATGGCCCTGACCCACAGCTGGCTCTTACATATTTTCTTGGGAAACTCTAGAATCAGTCAGGGTACAGTCTATTGTCCAAGGGATTTTGAATTTGAATCTAGATAGGTTGGAATCCTCTACATAAGGGGGCACAGGCACAGGCAGAAGGAGAGATGTTGCAGAGTGAGCTACTTTCACTATACAGGGCCATTCTGATCCCAGAATTCTTGCTGGCACCATTACTGAGTCATCTCTGTGCTTGCTGTGCCAACCTGGACAGGACAAGCTTAGAGCGAGAAGAGTAAAGAACCATGAATGGGCTCCAGTTGCCTAAAGCCCCACCTCACTGTGTTATTTGTGGGTAGGAATCGAGACTCTGTGCCCTTAGATTTGGAATCTGATTCTGAGAGACTTCTGGAGCAGCTGGACACGTCCAGAAGAGAACATCCTGGAAAAGGGCTGATAGCCTCAAGACAACACTTTGTTAAACAAAACAAAACAAGCATTCTGTAAATGTCACTTGAGGAACTGACTTAAAAGTTTCATGTTTAGGAAAATACCACCTGTCAGAAAAACAAGTGCCATATAAGGAATCCATTAACTAGCCAGGGCAGGGAGGCATCTGGACACACCTTTTCTGCAGGGTGATTCATTCTCAGGGAGGGGTTTGATCAAAAACAAGGACAGCTTGCTCTGTTCCACTTGCCTCAGGCTTCAAGAAGGGGTGTTTCCCCTTTAGTGAGGCCCTCCCAGTTGTCCAAGGTTACCCTCTCCCTGGTCAACACAAATTTTTCCTGTCTCCAACAAGCAGCTCTATCCACAGGTCTCATTGTTGGTTTGGAAAACTTAATGTTACGATCTAGAATCTTGGAGCTGGGGATATGCTCAACATTGAGAAGCTTAATGTTCCACATGAACAAATCAGGTCTCATTAGATGGCTTGCCAAAAATTACCAGCCAGAGAGTGACAGGTGAAGGGCAAGCTCTGCACTCTCAGAAATCCTACAGCATGCTAAGCCATGACCTCAGACCTTCTAGGCACTAATGCTAAAATGCATTGGTGTACAATTGATCACATTAGCTCATTTTACCAAGAAGAAAGTGGGTCTAAAGAGCTGAACATGCTTTTTTGAAGCTAGGATGGTATTTGTGAAGGGAACACAGACCTAAGGGCAAGGGGCAGGACATGGCTTTTGCATAGACAGAGCCTGCAAGGCACCATGCCAAAATATATCTCTTTCCTGCTCCAATTCTTGCCATGATCTTGTTGAGTGGCTGAATTTCTGGTGTCCTTGTTCTCAGGCCATTTTTCATTTTATTAATTTTTTTCAGACATGTCCTTTAATAATTTCCTCTATGAGAGACAACACATCCTCTTTTTAAGAAAAGTCTCAGGTCATGAGATGTCAAACAGATCCAAAAACAGAAGGTGAAAATTAAATATTTCACTTAGTCAAAAGGTGCTATATGATACCACCTGAAACCCACTACCATGATGGTTGCAGGCTAAAGAAGATTAAGCTATAGCAAATTATCTAATGTGAATGTTAGCAATGACAAAGTGGAAAGGAAGTTTGTGGTCCAAAAGACTGGAACAATGGTCATTTGGGCCCAAGGGGATGTTTGGGCAGGCAAAGATCTAAGTGGCTGTAAATTAAAATGCAATAGGTAAAAAGAGAATCCAAGCTACAGGGGCAAGCAAATGGTGACTGGTCAGGCTCCCCACTTCCTTACCGTCACAACCCCAACCACCACCTGCTCAAATTGAGCTGCCTGCTCCTAACTCACATGCTGCTGCATTCCTGGGACTAGGTCTGGGACTGCCCAAGGTATCCTGTGATTGAGGATTAAATTCAGATGACTGGTTGTAGCTAGTGATTTTCAATGAAGGACATTTCTACTTCATACGTAAAACACTGATATACTAGAGCTTCAAAAGGAAGAGGCATAAATTTTACATGTTACAAACTTTTCATCTATCCCAGAAGGAAATCATAGGTACTAGTCAATTCATCTGAACCAGTTTTTACCTGTGCCTACACTGAGTCTTCAAAGAGGTTAAGTCACTGTCTATCAGTGCTTGTCACGAAAATTGTCCATATAAATGTCATTAATCTCCTGTAGCTGCTAAGCACTGAAAAATGTTTAGGGCTACTAAAAACAAAATTTGATTTCAATTGATGTGGATTTAAATAGTAATATTTAGGTTGTGGCTACCATATCAGACAGCACAGTTCTAATGTCACAGAGCTAGCAGGCAACAGGTCTCTCTGCTTTTAGATCTTTTATTATCACTGTCTTCTAGGTCAAGATGGATTTCTTGGTGAAACAAAAGGCTTATGGTGCCTGGTGCCTGGACAAGAGGGCAGCAGTGGCTGAAGATGTCCTGTAAATCTCACTAGCAATAAGGGCTTCCCTGAGATGAAAGGGGAATAGAGACATTCACTTGTTTGTTTTTTGTTTAAGGAAATATAAACGCCTACCAAGGTTGAGGTATGCACTAGCCACAGGTAATTGCTATGTCTGCTAATTAGGTTTCTAAAGATGAATGGAACATAGTAGAACTTAAGTTGAAAGGTGAGGGAGCTGTTTGTCACTGATAAAACTGTCCAACCTCTTGGACTGCAGAGACGTGTGCAGTGACAACCTTGCTAAGATCAGCACTGGCATGGCTGTGCTCTCTCGGCCCTCCATTGGTAGCTTCTTGGACGTAGGATGCAAGCTCGTTTTTCTTCACAAACTCAGCCCAGGATGTGTGGCACTCACGACCGGGAGGATGAGCACAGAGGCAGCTTCAGCTGGTTTAGAGGCCCAAGTTCTCTAGACAACAAGCCTAAACCTTATTCTGCTTGTTCTGTCTTTCTGCAGGTGTCATGAGTTCTCCAGAGACCACCTGCTTACAGTTGTGTTAAGCAGTCCTGCCTGCCCCTATCTCCCTGTGGCCTGTGTGCGCCTGTGTCTGTATGCATGCATACAAGCGTGCATCAACTGGGACACTAATGATGACTGAGATACACAGTTATTTAAATCTTCATAGCACTTGAATAGAGTCAGAAGGGAACTCAGGTACACAAATAACTATTCTTCAAAGAAAGGTAAAATAAAAGGCATAACATTTAGGGTGAAGAAGGAGTCCCTTTTAACTAGGCAGAATATTGGAAGGGTAGCCTTGCGAGGGTACTTGAAATATTTCAGATTAGCAACATGGCAAAAGTAAAGAATCAGGGGTGAGAGATCGGGAGGATAGGGTTTTAATATGGGGCAGTGCCAAAGAGCCAAGCAGGAAGGTGAGCTGGGGTCTGACTGCCAGACTAAAGAGCGTGGGCCTAGCTTTGTAATCAGCAGAGTGTCAGTGATGGTGGTTGAGTTGTAGAATAACAGCATGAAGAGGATTTGATACAGATTCTTCTAATGACACAAAGATGGGTCATGCTGGTAAGCAGGTAACATTAGGAATCAGCTAAGGGTCTATTTGTGCAGCCCAGGGAAGAGGGGCTGGGCTCTGCTTGTGAACAAAAATGGAGGCTAAGGATAAAGAGTAGTCAGCACATGTCTCCTGACTTATTAAGTAACAGAGAAGATCGGAGACAAAACCGGTCCTGAGAACCAGAGCCCAATTACCAAAAACAAAGATATCAACAAAAAATATGAAGTCCAGAGGAAAAGCTGGTTTAGGAGAAAAATGTGATTGTCCTTATTAAAAAATACCTATCAAAGAACAAAATGAATGAAGGGCCTGAGTTCAATCCCTGGTTCTGCCAAAAAAAAAAATGATTGTAGAATAAATTATTTAGGGGCTGGGGAGATGGCTCAGTGGAATAAGCCCTTCCCTGGCAAGCACAAGAGCCTGAGTTCAATCCCTGGTTCCTCCACACAAAAAAATAATAATAATAATAATGATAATAATTGCAAAGAACAAAATGGAAACTGGGCACTAAGAGCAGGATGTCGGGCATGGGGAGAAGGTGGGTGGCAATGTAGCTCTCAGGGTTGGATAGGAGTTTGTTGAGGTCACAAGAATTTATGAACAAATCAAATAAAAAGAAGCAAAGGCAAACTAACTTCCAAGTAATATAGAAGAGAGAAGGGGGAAAGGAGGCTCAGGGCACAAGCAGAAGGGAAAACATGGCAGAGCCCAAAGACAGACATTACACAGGTTAACCAGTCAGGTGGCTCCACACGTCCAGCCCATGTGATTCAGCCACTTGCAGGCCTGTGGCTGAAGATTCCAACATGACCCTTACTTTTGCAGAGTTTAGAGGTCAGTGGGAGGATGGATGAAGCCAATAATCAAGGAAACTAATAAACAATTACAAGTAAAATGGGATAGTACTGTGGCTCCATGGTAGGCTACTAACCTACCTTGTGTCCCTAACATCTAAAAAATGAAGGAACAGGTAAAACTGCATTGAAAGCTATGACTGAAATCTGGATACTGTAATGAGAGGTTGTTGAGGGTGTGTGACACACTGTTCCCAGGGAAGACCTCTTCCTAGGGATGTTCTTTGAGTTGAGGTGTGTAAACTAGAGGAGCCTGATCAAGTTGGAAAAGGGGAGCATCTTTCCAGTAGAAGAAAGAGCAGGCAAAGTTGCTAACACACGAAAGCACTTGGTACACTGGAGGTACTGGAAGATGGGTAAGGGGACAGGGGCACTGAAGATGGGGAGGAAGAGGACATGAGATAGAACTGGGAGGGCTGGTGGTGTTGAATAAGTGCTTCTCTCAGGGCAGCTGTGCCAGTGATTTTCAGAAAGAGAGACATTGCATAGGTTTGATTCACCAAGTGGGTCTACTCATCCAGCTCTTGTACTTGGAGAAGCTGGTGAATGAACCTGGATTGTGTAGCTTATGGCAATGAAAGTTAGACTTTATAGTAGAGCAAAAGTATGAAACCGAAAACAAAGAACTAGAACTGAAGGCAGGATTGAGAGAAGGATTCAGCCACTGGACCTGATGGGTGGTCATAAAAGGAAGAGAGGAGAGATACAACCAACATGGAAGTGCTGAGACTCCACAGAGGAGCCTGGTGGGAAGAGGGAACAAGGAGCTGGAGCATCTCAGGTGGTGCACATCTTGGGTACGTAGGTGCCATGCTGATAGTCATGAGTTTGCCCTCCCGTATTTGAAGTCCAAGTAAAAAATGGAACATTCAACTCCTACTCAAATATGTGCCCAAGGTCCAAAGTAGGAGGCTGACATTCTTATTGGGAAAGAAGACTAGAGCACAAGCCACTAGTATGTTGGTCCCATTTCTGGTGGCGTGGCTGGCCTTTGCAGCTCCTACTGGATGGCAAGACCCAGGCAGGGATGGATTAGGAAAGCCTCAGGCCTGGGCAACTAGCTAGGAAGAGACTGTGCCATCTCAACTGTCACTTCAGACAGTGTGCCTGACTCATGGGTGTTGACAATTGCAGTATAATTTTAATTATACTAGACACTGTTTCATAATAGATCATGTCAACCAATATTTTGTAAAAAGACTATGAAGCTTTAATAGTTGTCTGCTTCTAGAGAGCATTCTGCTTTTAAATCTGAGCTGAAGTTGGGTGTGTGAGATCTGGGTTATAATTAAAAGAGTTACAAAGTCACTAGAAACACTATAAATGCCAAACAAAAAAGAAACTCAATAACATATAGAGTCTGCTCAGAGAGAAGTGCTGATTCAAGCCTCTGCAGCCATCCTGGGACTTTGAACTTTTTCACAAAGCTGTAGTCTCCAAGGAGGTAGAATTTGCCTCCCTTGCCTCTCTGGAGGCTCAGGTGTCTATGCTGGAGTCTTTGAGTGGAAACTCAGGGACAAACCTATGGAAAAGGAAAAGGGAGGCACAGTGCCTGTGTGCGCTAGTTGAGCAGGAATGGCTTCTCGTGTAAACCTCTGGCATTGCCTGAGAGCTTTAAACAATGCTTGCACCCCAGATTTTTATATTGGGGCCTGAGCTAAAGAACTGAAAACCACCTCTGCAGCAAACTAAATAGTGCAACACTCCCTGCCCTCAGAAGACTTCCATCTCCTAAACCCCAGATCTCGGGACATTGTTACCTATTGTGGCAAAATGCACTCTGCAGATGTGATTATATTAAGCATGTTGGCATGAAGAGATCATCCTGGATTAGCTAGGTGAGACTACTGTGGTTGCAAGTCCCTTTATTCTAAGAGGAGGAGGAGCCAAAGAAGAGAAAGCCAGGTGATACTAGGGAAAGACAGAAAACAAGCCCTTGAAGAAAGAGGGAGGGGCTATAAATCCAGACACCCAGCCTCTGATTAAAAGGGCTAGGAAACCAATGCTCCTTTACAGCCCTTGGAAGAAATGCAGCTCAATCAATACCTTGATATTGGCTCCACGAGACTGATTGTGGGTTTTGATCTCCAGAAATATAAGAGCAATAACTTGTTCATTTTAAGCCAGAAAGAATGTGGCAATTGATTAGAGCACCTTAGGAAATGAATACCACCTCCCTAGGTGGTGCTAATGACCAGCTGCAGGCTGGTCTAATCTAATCAAGTTGAGGAAACTTTCCGTTCAAATTGCAGTCACAGACCAGCAGCACCAACATTGCCAGGAAGGTCATTATAACACAGGATGGACATAAAGTTCACTTGGAGCTGTTTTAGCAAAAGCAATTCTAGGCAACAAAGGCAAGCCAGGAGCATCATAGTCCCTGATTTGATATTATCCCATAAAGCTACTAGGATAAAAACAACATGAGACTGGGGAAAAAAAAGCAATGATCAATTTTGCAACAGGTTAAAAGATGCAGAAGCAATTCCGAACACTCAGCCACCTTATCTTTCACAAAGGGGACAAGTGCCTTCATTGGAAGAAGAAAGCTCCCCCAATGAAGCGGTGATGGAAAAAGTGGCATCCCATATGCCAAAAACTAGACCTATATCTGTCACTATATACTAAACTGAAATCAAGATGGATCAAAGATCTAAAACAGAAACTAAAACAAATATTAAACCTGTTGGAAGATAAAATTGCATAGAATTCTTGAAGACATAGGTGTAGAAAAGGACTCCATGAGCAAAACCCCAGCTGCACAGGAAATATCACATATGGGATATTATCTTATTAAAAATCTTTTGCATAGCAAAACCAGCCACCAACAGAGTGAAGAGACAGCTCACAGAGTGGGGAGAAATTTTCCCAGCAGTTTCTCAGAAAAAAAGGCTAATATCTAGAATATATTAACAATTCAAAAGAAATCAGACCTCCCAAATTTAAAGACTCAATCCAAAAAATGGGCATCTGAAATAAATAGACGCTTCTCAGGAAAGAAGCAGAAACAGCAAATAAATATGTGAAGAAGTTCAACATTATTGGTTATTTGAGAGGTGCAAACTGAAACAATGCCGAGATTCTGTGTCACTCCAGGAAAAATGACTATTATCAAGAAATCAACCAATGAGGGCTGGAAATTTAGTTCAGAGGTGTAGCACATGCCTGGAAAGTGTGAGGTCCTGAGTTCACTTCTCATGCCCCTCAAAAAAAAAAAATCAATCAAATCAAGGCTGAGGGGATAAAGGAGCCCTTTTCTACTCCAGGTGGTAGTATAGACTGGTGCTGTGGACCAGTGTGGAGATTCCTCAAAAAAAGACAAAGCTAGAGGTCCCACTTGACCCAGCTATTTCCCTTCTTTGTGTCTTCCTGAAAAGATTAAAAACATCACTACAGTGATATATGCATGCCCGTGTTTATAGTGGCACTGTTTGTAATTGCTGAATCTTGGAAACATCACAAATGCCCATCAACCAATGAATGGATAAAGAAGATGTGTGAGGGGTTATACAGTGAGGTAGTACTCTGCCATATAAAAGGATAAGCTTGAGACTTTTCTAGGTAAATAGATGCACCTTGAGACCATAGGGTTAAATGAAATAATCAGAAACACGTGATTAATTATTGCATTGTTTCTACGGTGTGGAAAACAAAAAGGGTGTATGTGGACTAAAATGTGTTGCTATTGTGACATAAGAATAAAATGTTCAAGGGACTGGGGAGATAGCTCAGTAGGATAGGTGCTTTCCTGGCAAGCACAGGGTCCTGCGTTAAATCCCTGGTTCCACAAAAAGAAAAAAAAGAATAAAATGTTCAAATAAGAAGGAGAACAAGAGAAGAGGGAGGAGGAAAGGAAGGGAAAATTTAAAAAAGAAAGAGAATAGAAGGAAAAAATGGAAATAAAGTTTTTGGAAATATGGTGGGAAAGAGGAGTTGAGGGGAGGGGAAGGGGCTGGGGGATAAAGAAAAGGCAGGATAGATCATGTGCAGGAAGACATTCCTTAAGATGATTATTATCAATGTGTATATCTAAAGTACAGCAATAAAAATTAATTTTTCCATAAATTTATAGAAGAACAAATAGCAATGAGACAGTTTCAAATCAAAATTAGTAGAAAAGATTCAATAATTAATACATTGCATATTGTTTTCATAGTGGTCATTTGTTGTGCAAGGTACAGGCATGACATTCTATTTACAAACACTATTAGAGCAAATGCCTGTATTCATTGAATTAAGAGAATGTAGCTGTATACCTATCTTTTTTAAAGCTGAATTATAGCTCAATTTCAATAACTAATACTTTTTACATTGTTGTCTTCCTAGTGGTCATCCATAGTATAAGAAGCAGACAGGCTATCCTGTACAAACACTATTAGTGCAAATCTTTCTTCTCATAGAATTATGCTAAAGTAGCTGCATATTTATCCTAACTGTCCTGTATATACAAATACAGAATAGTCCTTCCATTGTAACACCTTTTTTTGCTTAGTCCTGTCAGAGATGGGTATTCTATTGTTATTCAATTATTATAGGCACTTGAATTCAGCAAAACACTCCAAAACAATCCAGCAGTCCACAATAGTAATGGGTTATCTGAAGAAGTTCTGGATTAAAGCTATTTACAGCTCAGCATATTATTATTACTTTATTTTATATACCCCATTTTTATACTTCTCTGCTAGATGGTAAAGACCAAGATAAAGCAAGACCTATATAGCAAAAATGTAACTTTTGTATCTGATGAGGTCAGTCAAGTCCCCTCAGGGTTTATTCTGTAACCCTGTACTTCACTTTGTAGATCTTTTGTCAGTGTCAGCCATAAGGATGAGTCACAACCATTGCTTGACCAATTTGCTCTCTGTAGAAGCCTGAGACAATGTTTTCTCTCCATATGACTCTCCTTAGGCACACTATACATCATTGATCCCATTTCTCTGTGGCTCCATAATCTCCTTGATCAGAAAATTTGTGGCACAACTGAGTTCTGATGTTACAGTACAGGTTCTCCTATGTCCTGAGTCTTCACTGACATTGACACGATAGAGCCAAAATGTTGGCTGACTTGGCAGCCCTTCCATTTCTCCAATTTTTGATCTGCAAACTTAGGTTGTTAACCATGCACAACAGAAGCTGATTATTAGCCTGCAACATATGCAGTTCAGATTACCCTAATTATCTAAGTATCAAATATCTTAGGCATAATGTGAAACAGATTTCTTCTATCAAGTATTGATGTATTGAATTTTAAGTTCTTACAGAATATGAAGGAAAAAAATTTTAAAAATAGTACTATACACATATTATTACATAGAAATTTAGAAATCTAACCATATACAGCCTTCTAGTTGAGTAACATTTTTTTCCTTGTGATTTTTTTTGTTTATTACCAAAACAAACAAACAAACAAAAAACTTTAAAAAAAAACAAACTTTTACTTGTGAGATGTTATGGTAATAATTGGTATGTCGTGACAGGAAGTATGTACTTAGTAGACCAGAACGGCAGGCATTCAAAGCATGATTGTTCTATTATATATTGCGATTTTCAGTGAAGTTGCTTGGTTCACAGGTATCAGCGTATATAAATAGTCGGATTGAGAATCCTACCATTTAACTGGTACTTTCAAAAACTTGCTGATGTTTCTCGAGATCTTTGCCTTGACCATCTTGTGTGTACAAATGTATAGCTTTGTTCCTGTTCTGTTTCCCAACTTTTCTCCTTAACCTCTCCTTGTAGTCCAATCCTCAAGTTGTTGCTTTCCTTTTAGTTGTGTTATACCTTTCTATTTGTATTTTGTCTTTGAGTTCTTAAACCAGGGAGACTATATGATATTTGCATAAATGGGTCTGATTTGCTTATGAGTATATCTTCAAGTGGCATCCACTTAAATATAAATGCTTCAAGTTTGTCATTCTTTATATCTGAGTAATACTCCATTGTATAAAAATATCACATCTTTTGCAACCATTGCTCATGTGACAGGCATCTTGGTTGTTTCCAAGAATTGGCTATCACAAATTGTGTGGCTATAAACATAGGTACACATATATCACTATGATATGATGTTTTCAGTTCCTCTGGGAAAATTCCCCGTAGGAGGATATCTGGCTTGAATGGAATTTCCGGCCCTAGTTTTTTGAGGAGTCTCCATACTGATTTCCATAATGGTTGCACCACTCTACATTCCCACCAGTAGTGGAGACAGGTTCTCTTTCCCACACATCCTCTCCAACATTTGTTGTTGGTTGATATCTTATGATAGCCATTCTTTCTGGAGTGAGATGGTATCTCAGTGTTATTTTAACTTTCATTTCACAAATGGCTACTGATGTGGACCATTTTTCATATATTTATGTACTACTTTAATTTCACCCTCTGAGAAGTATGTATTTATCTCAGATGTGCATTTCTTGATTGGGTCTTTAAATTTGAGGGCGCTAATGTATTTTAGTTCTTTATAAATTCTAGAGAGCAGACCTTTGTCTGAGTGCTTATTAGTTAAGATTTTTTTGAAATTTGCAATTGTCTTTTCGCTTTCTTGATAATTTCTTTTGACATGCAAAAACTTCTCAATAAGAGTTGTTCCTAGTTAATTATTGCAAGTGTTTCCCGTGTGAATACATGTTTGTTCATGAACTCTTTGCGTATCCCTATGTCCTCAAGAGTTTCTCCTACTATCTCTTCCAGGACATCGAGTGTTTCTGTTTTAACGTTTAGATCTTTAGTACATTTTGACTTTAGTTTACTGCATGGTGATAGACCTGGGTCAAGTTTTAGTTTTCAGCATGTAGTGAGCCAGCTTTTCCAGCACCATTTGTTAAAGAGGATATCTTTCTTCAAGTAAGCGTATTAAGCCCCTTTGTTGAAGATCAGGTGGCTCAATGTGTTCGTAGTGGCCTCTGCATCTTCTAATCTATTCCATTGATCCTCAGGTCTATTTCGTTGCCAGAACCAGGCTGATATTATCACAGTAGCTTTGTAGTAAATTTTCAAGTCAGGAATTGTAATGCCTTCTGCCTTGTTTTTGTTGGCCAGCATTGCTTTTGCTATTCTAGGTATTTCTGGTTCCAAATAAATTTTAGGAATAATTTCTCTTGGTCTGAGAGGTACGTTGATGGCAGTTTGATAGGGATTGCATTAAATCTGTACAGCAATTTTGAGAGTATGGCCATCTTCACTATGTTGGTTCTTCCTCTGCAGGAGCACGGAATATCTTTTCATTTTCTGAAATTGGCTTGATCTCTTTTCTTAGGATACTGTAATTTTCCATGAAAAAATCTTTGACTTCTTTGGCTAAGTGAATTCCAAGGTACTTCATTTTCCCTGGTGCTATTGTAAAAGGTATTGTTTCTATAGTTTCCCCCTCAGTGTATTTGTTATCTGTGTAGAGGAATGCTACTGACTTTTGAGTATTTACTTTGTATCCTGCTATGCTACTAAATTTGTGCATCAATTCTAATAGTTTCTTGGTGGAATTTTTTTGGGACTTCCAAGTAAAGTATCATGTCATCTGCAAATAGTGATAATTTAACTTCTTCTTTACCTATTCTTATTCCTTTTATTTCTACCTCTTGTCTAGTGGCTGTTGCTAATGATTCCAAAACTGTATTGAATAGGAGGGATGATAGAGGATGTCCTTGTTTTTAACAGATGTAAGAGTAAAAGATTTCAGTTTTTCCCCATTTAGAATTATATTAGCAATTGGGTTATCATAGATGGCTTTTATCAAACTGAGGTAGAGGCCATCTATTCCAATTTTCTGTAGGATTTTGAACATGAATGAGTGTTGAGCCTTGTTAAAAGCTTTCTCTGCATCAATTGAGATGATCATGTGGTTTTTAGATTTCAGTCTATTGATATAGTGTATTACAATTATAGATTTGCAAATATTGAACCATCCTGGCATCCCTGGGATGAATCCTATTGGGTCATGGTGTATGATCTTAATGATTGGCTGTATTCTATTTGCTAGGATTTTATTGACGATTTTTGCTTCTATATTCATGAGGGAGATTGGCCTATAGTTCTGTTTTAGTTGTGTCTTTCCCTGGTTTTCGAATCAGTATTATACTTGCCTCCAGAAATGATTTCAGGAAGACTGCTTCTTTTTCAATTTCACTGAAGAGTTTGTGGCATGTAGGGATTATATTTTCTATAAATTTCTTGTAGAATTCAGCTGTGAATCCATCAGGACCTGGAATTTTCTTTGTCGGCAGGCTTTTTATTACATTTTGTATTTCGTTGGCTGTTATTGTGTTGTTGAGAGTTATTATATCTTCTTGATTCAGTTTTGGTAATTTGTAGATTTTGATGAATCTACATTTCGTCTGTGTCTTATATTCTGTAAGCATAAAGATTTACAAAGTAGCTCCTGATAATCTTCTGAATTTCCACTAGGTCTGTGGTGGTTACACCCTTTTCATTCCTTATTGCTTATATTTGAATTTTTTTTCCACTTTTTGATGAGGTTAGCTAGGGGCTTATTGATTTTAGTCTTTCAAAGAACCAGCTTTTTGATTCATTGATTGTATGAACTCTTTTCTTCATCTCAATGGAATTAATTTATGCTCTAGTCTTTATGATTTCCTCCCATCTTTAGGCTCTGGGTTTGGTTTGCTCTTCCTTTTCTAGACGTTGAAGGTGCAGCATTAAGGTGTTTATTTGTTCCCATTCTTTTTTCCTAATGGGTGTGTTCATAGCTATGATTTTCCCTCTAAGAAAATCATACCCCATAAATTCTCATAAATCGTGGTAGAATTTTCATTGAATTGTAGATATCATTGAATTTCTTGTTTAATATCATTTCTAACCCATTGACTGCTGAGTAGGTTGTTTAATTTCCATATATTCAGTGGGTTTTTCTGATTTCTTTTTGTCATTTATTTCTAGTTTCACTGCACTGTGGTGAGATAATATCCATTGGATAATTCTGTTTTCTTGCATTGACTAAGCATGACCTATGGACTAGTATGTGATCTATTTTAGAAAATGACCCATGTGCAACTGAAAAAAAAAATTATATTCAGCTTTGGTTTGGGTGGAACACTCTGTATATGTCTACTGAATCCATTTGTTCCAAGCTCTCATTCAGATCTGCTTCTTCTTTGCTAATTTTTTGTCTGGTTGACGTATCTTTTTGAGATAAGGGGGTGTTAAGGTATACTATTAAGATTATGGTCTTGGAAATTAGATATTTTTATGTCCATTAAGATTTGTCTTATATAGTTGGGTGCTCCTGTATTTGGTACATAGATATTTATTAGTATTACCTCTTCCTCTTCAATTTTTCCCCTAACCAGTTATAGTGGCCTTCTTTATTTCATTTGATCCTTCTTGGTTTGAAGTTGAGACTGTGTGAGAACAGGATTGCTACTCCTGCTTTTTTCTGAGGTGGTGGGGCATGTACTATTGTTTTTCATCCTTTGACTTTGAGCCTATGGATGTATTTTTGAGTTAAGTGTGTTTCTTCTATACAGCATATTGTTGGGTTTTGTTTTCTAATCCACTTTGCCAGTCTATTACTCTTAATTGGTGAACCGAGTCCATTTACATTGATGGTTATAATTCAAATGTGTTGACTTATGATTGTCATGTTATTTACCTGCTGTTGTTTACTCCTTTTTCTCCTGTGCTTAGTTGTTTGCTGTATTAAGTGGGTTCCTTCTGTTCTCGATCATGAAGCTCTCATCATTGTGGTCCCTCTCTAGAACATCTTTCAGGAGCCTGCATAGGGATGTCTTTGTCATCAAGAAATTCTTTATTTGTTCTTTGGCATGGAAATACTTCACTTCTCCATCAAACTTGAAAGAGAGTTTTGCAGGGTATAGTAGCCTGGGCTAGAATTTGTTTTCATAGAGGACTTGAAGTACTCTGCTCCATGTGATCCTTGCCTTCATGGTTTGTGAAGAGAATTCATCTGTAACTCTGATGGGGTTTCCTTTGGATGTGATCTGCTTCTTTTCTCTATCAGCTTTCAGTATATTGTTCTTGTGTTGGATTTCTGGGATCTTGACTAGTATATGTCTTGGTGTATTTTTAGTTGGGTTGAAGTTATTTGGCATTCTGTATACTTTGCTTACCTGAATGCTAGACTGTTTCCTCATATTTGGGAAGTTTTCTGCAATTAATTCTGCCCATATTCTTTTTATATCATTTGTATTAACCCCTTGTTTCTCATTGATGCCTATTAGTCACACATTGTTCATCTTTGCATCGTCTTGCACGTGATGCATTATTTTTTCCTGCATCCTCAATGTTTTTAAAAGATTCTTTCTCACCTTTTCACTAGCTGCATCTTCACGATCTGAAACTCTATCTTCGCATTCACTCAAACAGTTTTGTAGACTTGTGATTGAGATTTTAAGTTTCTCTGTATCTCTTTGACTCTGCTTCATGTGATCTATTTCTTTCCTGTATTGCTCATTCAAGGAATCTATCATATTTCTATTCTCCTCTACTTTTTAATCTATGTCTTTTGTTGAAGTAGCTATTAATTCTTTTACTGCAGTTTTTTCCAAATTGGGTTTCCTCCATATATGTTTGTGTTTGATTCTTTACTTCAGATGCTATGATTTCAGAGATTTCTTTTTTTATTTCAGAAATTAATTCTGCTCTGAGTTCCTCTATACCTTTCTGCTGTTGTTTCTTTGCTTGCGACACTGTTAATTCATACATTTCAGCTGAGCTAGTGTTCTCCGCACTTGTTCTGGGTGGGCCTTGGTTTTTCCCCCTATGTTTCTGTATCAGGTTCTTTACTTCAGATGATATGTATTCAGAAATTTCTTTTCTTTATTTCAGTTGTCATTCTGCTCTGAGTTCCTCTATACCATTTTGCTATTGTTTCTTTACTTCCGATGCTGTTAATTCATTCATTTCAGATGAGCTAGTGTCCTCTGCACTTGTCATGGGTGGACTCAAGGCCTGAGATTGCATTTTACTCCTTGTCTTTGTCATTTTGTATAGCACTGATCTCTGACATTTGGTGTAGTGCTTTGGTGCAATTATAACATTATCACGTAATGATTTTGGGTGCAGCTTTATTAAGTTTGAGTTAATCCAGTTATGCCTGGCGTGGATCTAGCTGTTGTGTTCAGGTCCTTTTTGCTGGAGCCCTTCTGACACAATAGTAAGCCTGTTGTGCCCCTGGCCCAGGAAGCACTGGGGAGTACAGAAACTCTCCCACACACTCACTGGGCCATGCTGGGCTAGATCTGGGGCCAGAAGAGTTACAAAAGTTCTCATTCCCTGGGCGGGCCTGGGGGTGGAGACTCCGGGGAGTTGCAGGGGTCATGGGGGTGCAGTACAGAGTCTCACTCATGCAGGTTCCTGTGTTTTGCTCTGGGGGTCTCTCGCCAGCAACACATGGGAAAGCCAGAAGTTCTACCACACACTCACTGGCTGGGCTGGGCTAGATCAGGGCGAGAGAGTCTCATAAGTTCTCACTTGGATGGCGGGCAGGGGCAGGGGCTCCGGAGAGTTGCAGGGGTCGCAGGAGCACAGTAGAGAGTCTCATTCACACGTGTGCCTGGGTTTTGCTCTCAAGGGCTCTCGCCAACAACATGTGAGGAAGCAATAAAAATTAATTCAAAAAACTAGGATTAAAGGCCCTGTCTTAGACCACCCAGATGATTTTAATGCACAAAGTGCAGAGTAACAAAATAATGCTTTTTCCTTAAGTAATTTTAAAAATAGGTTTGACACGCGGGGGTGCGAGGATGCTGGTCTTGGAAGCTTCTGAAGAAATTTTAATGTGAAATGAGAGCCAGTGGTCTAGGGCAAAGTATTGTGCTGGATCCTGGTCCCATTACTTGCTGCACATCTTCAAGAAACTCAGCTGAAGTTCATAGCAATTGTCCAATAGCAATGGTTGTTCTGACTTTAAGGGCTGCAGTCCATAAGTGACACACACGATGATTAATATTAGTCAGTGTGTTATTCACCTTTCCAGTGCTGTGACAAATACTTAAGGTAGATTAATTTAAGAGGAAAGGTTTATTTTGGCTTATGGTTTCAAGGGTTTAGCCTGTGGTCGATTGGCTATAGGTGGTGATTTCCGTGTAGTGGAACAAATGGCAAAGGAAGGCCATTCACCTCACAGCAGCCTGGATACAAAGAAAGAAAATAAAGGCCCAATGACAACATTCCCTTCAAGATCTGTCTCCCCAGTGACCTAGCTTCCTTCCACCTGGCCCTAGACCCTAAAGGATCTGCCAGCTTCACTTGGTGTCACAGGCTAGCAAGCTAGCCTTCAATGCATGGGCCAGGGAGGACACTTCCAAACCATAGCAATCATTTTATCTGCGGATGAAATCTAAGCAGATGAATCAGAGATGAGATTCAGGTCTTGTAGTACCTGGAAAGAGATGTTTGAAGTGAAGAGGGGGAATCTTCTCTAACCTTGCAATAATTCCTAGAGTATGGGTACAGAAAGTTTTTTATCTGGAAATAAAAAAGGAGATCACCAAGGATTCTCTAAGTGCTAACCTGACTTTCTATTGTTTAACCTGCTTTATAACTCTAAAGAAAGCAGACTATAGCTTGTAGGCTTTGTCTGCCTAGATGTGCAAATCTGTTCTCTTTAGGAAAAGAGAAAACCCTAAAATCACTTCTCTAATGCTCTTTAAACTGCCTTAATTGGATGAAATATTTTCCATATATTGCTTTTTTGTTTGCATGAGAATCATTTTACCTTTGAGAAAGTGTCTGTTGATCTATGATATGTCCAAAGCCTGCTCCCTTCAAATATTAGTTCTAGATAGATCTGATCTAGATTCCACATCATATTCATTTTTCCTTTTGGAGTATGAGTAAAGAAAAGGGGGAAAGAAAGTATGTGGAACTAGGAGAATAGGTGTATTGACAATAAAAAATAATCTATTTTTCACTTCCCAGAGCACTTTATTCATACTGTAACAGTAGTTATTATCTTGTGTGTCTTAGCTATTTGTACATTTTCCTTTCCACTACATGGTGAAATCTTTTGTGACTGTGAAAGTGATTATTGCTCACATAGCTTCATATTCCTCGCACTTGGCACAAAAATCAGCGCTTAATCTCATGTAAATGAGCAAAGCTGGCTCCATTCTGGCTACACCAAATTTGGTCCTGGACTAGGTGCACCCACCTCAGTCAGTAGCAGTCAGGATTCAGAGTATGATCTTACTCCAAACTCATCTTCAGATTTATTCATCTTATTCTACAAGTTGCCCCAAAAGCTTCTGCCCACTTGCTCAGCCAGCTGTCAGTTTGGGGGCAATGGTTCTACTATCAGGGATGAATAAAATTTAGATGGAGAAAATTGAGTTGCTTTCCATTTTAAGATTCAGTTGTAAGTGCAATATGGAGAATGTATTGTTTCTAAGACTCAAGAGGGACAGATTGTGCTTCTCAGGTAGATGCTATCTTTGACTTTTGGGGGGCAAAGTTATTTACTAAGGTTAGCTAAGCAGAAGGAGTGGTTCATTCTCTCAGTCCAGCTCTAGAACCAAAGGCCTTTTTGCTCTGTTTGGCTCTAGTTTGGGCTCACAAACCTTTTCTCACTAGAAGGTTTCGACTCAGTTACTGTTGGCTGAAGCCCAAATCAGATGACAGTCCAAGAGAAATCATGATAGCTTGATCATACAATTTAAATCCCTATTTGAGACATCCGGGGTTTAAACTGTCAGGGATATTTGCCCCATATCCTTCATAAGAGCTAAAGACAAAGAAAGACAAGCAGAAATTTGGGGGTAACATCTCAGTCACGTCTTTAAAAAGAGAAATAGCTGAAATACGTGAGGCACTGCAGATTTGAATCTAGAGTTACAGAACAGGGATCTTCAAAAAATATTTGCAAAGAGCTTTAGCTTCTTTATTAGAAAATAATGATTTTGTTTTGTCTGAGGCATGCTTCAATTCTTCCTAATAAATACCCAAGTCTATCTATAAAAGAATGAGTGTTTTGTTTACTTTCCCAACAAAGAGATTAAACAACTCAGTAGTGTAAATAAAGAATCAACACAGCTGACTTTCCAGTTGAGGGAGCCCATCTTGTGGAGAGTCTGCAAGCCCAGAAGCTTCCATGTCAGAATGTGAAGGAAGTATAAGCAGCCAGGGCCCCAGATGCTGTCAGGAGTGGTCAGCTCTGTGGAGACGAGAAGCTGAATGCTCAGAGAAGTCATGCACAGCCACATTCCTACACCATTGTACAAACAAAACAATTTGGAGATATAGCTGGGCTTATTTATATTTCATATAGGCAAAGAAAATTTTTCTGCCTAAAATTATAGGCAGAAAAAGAAGATTTTAACTTATCCATAGAAATGAATATTGTGACTATTTCCACTCTGTGTTTACCCATGAGGTGAAAATTCTGACTGTGTTTGTGTAGTACACAGCCCTGTGTGTGTATCTGTGTGATAAACCAAACAGAAACAGGCTCAACTCTTATTTACACTTATTTGGAGATTAGCTAGTTGGTGACAACTGAAAGAAGCAACTTTAAATCAGAGAGAGTGAGAGAGAGAGAGACCAAACCAGTTGCCTTTTCTATTTAGCAAGCACATATTTTCACTGTAAATAATTATATTTACAGATCTTGGATGTTTTTTAAATGGAAATAAAAATCCATGTATTTTGAAAGATCCCAGAGTTCAAAATTTAATTAGTTGATTACTTAAAATAAGACTGTGTTCTTCAGAGAGGTGATGACTTGTGGCTGGACCCATCTTGCTTAAATCATTTTGCCCTAGTCAGAACCAGAGCCCCTCCACCAGACTGCCCCAGCCTTGAGGTTGGCATAAGGTACAAGGATCACCATTGCTAGCTTCCTGCTCAGTTATGTCTTGACGCCATCCTGTGCGAGATTTCTTCATGCTGTGGCAGTCACCAGTGGCGCTCTTCTCTGGAAAGGTAGAGAGGCAGCGGGCAGGCTAGCTGGCATGTCTTCAACTTTGCCTCCCACAGTAGCAAGTTGATTTAGTAAACACAAAAGTCCTCTGTTCAGCAGTGTTCTGTGTCTGTACAGTACGATTTCATTACTGTCCACTGGCCAGGTACTTTCCATGCAATTTTTCCCATTTAATCTTCACAACAAATAAATATTAGTAGATTTGGCTCCCTGATCTGTCTGCCTTTGCAGCCTAATCTCTCCGGTCTGTACACCTGTACACTTTGGCTCAGGCCAGGAGTTTGAGCTCCAAGAAGGACACAGAGTTTTTTTCCAGTTGTCTTCATGCTGTGGCAGAGGGGTTGGAAGTCTTCTTCACTAAAAAAATAAATATTTAAAAATCATATCAAGGTTCTCAGGCGAGCGTTGCCGTGGTCTCCTGCTTCAACAGTGCTTGAACAGAGCCCGAAACTCGCCCACCCTAGCTGCCGCCATCGCCACTGCACTGCTGCTGCAGCCCAGCCTCGCCCGCCACTGCCATGCCGACTGCCTCACCCTCGCAAGTACGCCAGAACTACCATCAGGACGCCGAGGCCCCATCAATCGCCAGATCAACCTAGAACTCTACGCCTCCTACATGTGCCTATCTATGTCTTACTACTTCGACAGCGATGGTGTGGCTTTGAAGAACTTCGCCAAATACTTTCTTCACCAATCTCACGAGGAGAGAGAACGCACCGAGAAGCTGATGAAGCTGCAGAACCAGCGCAATGGCCAGATCTTCCTTCGGGATATCAAGAAACCAGACCATGATGACTGGGAGAACCGGCTGACAGCAATGGAGTGCGCGCTGCGCTTAGAGAAGAGCATGAATCAATCCCTCCTGGAGCTGCACAAGCTGGCCACTGATAAGAACAACCCCCATCTGTGTGACTTCATCGAGATGCACTACCTGGATGAGCAGGTGAAGTCCATCAAAGAGCTGGGTGATCACGTGATCAACCTGCGCGAGATGGGGGCCCCTGAGTCTGGCATGGTGGAGTACTTCTTTGACAAGTATACCCTGGGGGACAGTGACAATGACAGCTAATGTCACCAAGGCAGCACATGCATGTTGGGGATACCTTAACTTTTTCTGTAAACTGTACCAGAGCATCTACTTAAGTTCTTTAATTCCTTCAAATAAAGAAATTTGGAAAAAAATAAATAAATAAAAATCATAACAATGTTTTGAAAGCTTTGCTAGTAAGCCAGGAGAAGCAGGTATTTTGCAGTGTTGGGGTTTAAAAAGAAATTTTCAAGAGGCAAATTCCATTTTGCTACCGACTTCAAAGCCATGATCCCATAGACCAGAATGGAAAAGCCCAGCGTTCTATTCACTGCATTGAAAGCTTCTGACAAGAATGGCCAGACAACCTGGGTACTGGAGAGAAATCAGCCCGTTACGGTCTTCCTCTTCCCAGGTAATCCCTTCCACCTTCCATCTTCCCTGCCTCACATCATTCTTGTCTAGGTTTCTAACATTACTTAGTGACACTGCTCTGCTCTGCTTCTGAATGGTTTCATCAGCTCTGTCTGTTAAGTTAACTGACAGCAAAGGCTGCAATTTCGCAGTTTAATATAGGAATAACAAGCTCCTGCATGTTTATACTGTAGGGAAATTTCCTGATTCAAGACTTGATGCCTTATTTTCTAAAGTCTAGTATTCCCAACACCTGTAAATCACCCTTTGCCTCAAATAAGGTAGGTCTTTGAAGTAATAAACAACTTCGAATGGTGAATTAAAATTTGGTGTTTCATTAATTTAATTTTGAGGCCATTGTCTTGAATACAAGTGTTGGGAGACCTGTTCTAAGTATGTTTAATGGATCTCAGAAAATTCAATCATAATTGGAGTACAATAATAAAAAATCTGGAAGTTTTGGATATTATATCTTCTATAATTCAATTTAAACCATTTTCTTCCTCTTCCCTGCCTTCCTCCAAGAACAAGTATACTTTAAGCAGTAAAGATTTGACCTTGTCTATTCTACTGGAATGAGTCAGAATAATAGAAGGACCAGAGGCCTGCAGCACACAGTAGGGAGGAATATTGTGCAGTTTCACCTTCAAAGCTGGGGCCACCTCTTGCTAGTTGTGTGACTCCAGGGAACTGTTTCAAGATCTCTGCTCCTTTGTATTTCCATCTGTACAGCTAGGATAACCATGCTTGTTCAGAGTGATTTTTTTCCCATTAGAACTGCTAAAATATTATAGCAGTGCTTGCTGATTATTATTCTTAGAAGGAGAGAGAAATATGGTAATTTTCAAAGTCTAGAAAGAGGCAAAGTAAAGGGAGATTCATTAAAAGTCATGTTGGAGCCACTCGGGAGCACATTTTTACCTCCTTCTCCGTAATCTTTGTCCCATGTTGTACAGAGCAACCCAGTTCAAGGTTACACATGATGGTGAAACAGAGGGGCTGCAGGGGATTCCCTTTAAATGGCAATTCATTATTAAAGATAAAAAAGTATATCTGCTCATTCTTCCTCATGCATAGCCACAGACTTTCACAGCAAAGCACATAACCAAGGACAATTTCCATTTCAAGATAACTGCACTACTTATTTCTATTAATTCATTGAAAGAAACAGTTGCTGCTCATATTGGTTGGTCCATTTTGCATGCATGTGTCTGGTAATCTGAGCTACAACTTTGAAGTTAACAATATGCACTGTGACAACCATTAATAAACTCCTGTCACCTTGCTTTGAAATTCTGTATTGTTTTGTTGTTTTTAAATTTTCTCTTTAAGCTTTTCAAGATCATTGAAGGCTCAGGACACAGGAGAACCTGTACTATAACATCCTGTAACTCAACTGTGTCCCAAATTTTCTGGTCAAGGAGATTATGGGACCATAGAGGAAAGTGATCAAAGATGTAGAGTGTGCCTAAGGAGAGTCACATGGAAAGAAAACATTCAGGCTTTCACAGAGAGCAAATTGGTCAAGCAGTGGCCATGACTCATCCACATGGCTGACACTGACAAAGGATCTACAAACTGAGGTACAGAATTTCAGAATAAATCCTGAAAAGATTTGACTGACCTTATGAGATACAAAAGTTGCATATCTTGGTCTTAACCATCCAGCAGAAAAGTATAAAAATGAGGTATAAAAAGTAAAGCCATATTAATATGCTGAGCTGTAAAAGGCTCAAGTCAAGAACTTCTGACATTGCCAATCCTACAGAAAACCCACCACTATTATGGACTACTGGACTATATTGGAATATTTTGCTGAATTCATGCACCTACAATATTTAAATGACAATGGAATACCCTTTTCTGACAAAACTAAACAAAAAAGGGCATACAAATGAATAACAATTTTGTATCTGTATCTTCAAAATCGACTAGACATACAACTACTTAATTCAATGAATAGAAAGATTTGCTCTAATAGTGTTTGTGGACAAGATGTCATGTCTGCATCTTGTACATCTTGTGCTATGAATGACCACTAAGACAATAATATACAATACATTAATTATTGAAACTGTTCTACTACTCGATTTTGAAACTGTCTCATTGCTATTTGTTTCTCAATAAAATTACTGAAAAACATAAAATAACATTTATAAAATGAAGGTAGGAGTTCTAGCCTTATTGCTGCTTCTGGGGAAGCAGGATCTCAACACCTGAACCCACTCAGAATTGCTTGGCTCTGAGAGCTGTGAGAGGCTGCAGGTCTGGCCAGATGGGAGAAAAAGCCCTTCAGCTGCTAGACAGGAGCCAGCCAGGGCTGCTGAGTGTGGCTTTGCCTTGTCTCAGAGTTGGCACGACCTCCTGGAGGGAAGGCAAGAGGTGGTTACCAAACAGGTGGGTGAGGTGTTGTAACCCAAAGCCAAGAGTTTCCAAAACCCCAAACAGTTGTCAAGTACCGATGACAAGCACCACAAGCACAGCTGCCTCATCTCCCACCCACGTCTAGCGTGGCTGCTGTGTCATTGCAGAGCTCGCTGGCAGGAAAGCCACAGCTGCTCTTGGTCCACGGCATCCCAGACAGAGGGGCACTGTTCTTTCTCCAAGCAGATGCTTCTCTGCATGAGCCACAAGGGACAGAGTGACCTGGGAGAATCATCTAAGCTGAGGAACACCATCTCCATGATTTAAGACAGCATATCCATGGTACTTGGTGGAGCTGGGCAGACACTGTCCCTCTGTGTTTCTCTAGTGCCCAAAACTATCAGTGATTATGAGTTAGGTGGCCACACATCCAGTCCACACTAATTATGCCCCTTCCACCTCAAAACTGTAGTGAGTTAGGCAATAATTTATAGCATATTTAACTGTAGCTATTGGTCATAAACCATGGAGTTTGTATTCCTTTCCTGGCCAGCAGAGAGATGGAAATAAAAAAGAAATACAAGGCAGAATCTCTTAGGTGAAAAGCAACCAAGTCAAAATTGTATTCAGATGATGCACTGGGCTCCATTCTATCAGTGTCAGCATCAGCTCGTGGAGGGCAGTAGCATCAGTGAACAGACAGCGTGAGGCTGTGAGGCAGCAGCATGGGGATCTCAAGGGAACCTCCTGCATTTGTAACAGGGCATCAATCAGGCACTGGCTGGAGCTCAAGGAAGCAGGCTCTGACTTGAAGTGAGAATTTCAGCAAGAGCCAGCTGGGGTTGGAGGGAGAACTGAGGCAGACTTGAGGTACACAGAACAGGCAAGGGCAGGGGGAAGGTGCAGGTGGTGAGCACACGGACCCAGGGGTGCCTCCGATGCTCCAACCATGTGCCTCCCATTTCATCCTCAGAGCAGTCCACAGAGTGGCCATCAGGTCCTTGAGAGAGAGGAGGGCTCCAAGGACCAACGCAACTTAAGTAACTGAGTGTATGAAGTCCTGAGCTTGTAAAGTCAGGGTGTGGCAGAGCAAGGACTAGATCCTTGATAATCTGGCTGCGAAAGGCTAGGCTCTGCCATCCCCACCACACTACCTGAAAATTCGGGAATTGTTCAGACAAGCACCTCTCAGGGAAGGCATCAGTGCAGACTAATTAGAGGACATGATGGATTTTTGGTGGGCAAGAAACTGGGCATGGCTGTGGGAGAAACAAGGGAGAGAATGGGAAGAAAGGCATGGCCAGGATGTAGAAGCTGTGGGCACTGGGATAAAGAGGACTTGATTCTGTGGGTAATGGGTAGAGAAGAGGGCCTCCCTACAACTCAGATGTTAGAAGAGTCATTTTGGTAGTTGGTGGTGGCCAGAAGTGGGGAAAGAAAGGCATTTTCTTAAAAGGCTAGTCTGGAGAGAAACTTTTCAAATGTGTGGAAAATACCTCAGGTTCCCCTGCCCTTAAAGGCTTAAGTGGCTCTATCTGCTTTCCTGGTAAACTAGAAGCTTGTTGGCAAAACCTACAGGGGCCTTTCTTTGCTGTTCTCACTGCCTTTTCCAGCCATCTCTCCGCAAGAGCACCCAGCTTGCCTCACTACTCAGGATTCTTCTCGTACTTGCTGTTTTCTCAGTAACTCAGCTTTTACAGTAACTTCCTCAAGCTTAGCAAACTTATTCTCAAGCCTCATGATCCATATACAGTGTTATCCTGGTTGGAAAAGATCCCACATAACCCAACAGGACTTGAACGTGTGGTTCCATACAGTCCTCTCAAGATATTGTGTGAAGCTAGCCTTTATCTTATTTTATAAGGGTTTCTCTTCGTGTGTGTGTGTGTGTGTGTGTGTGTGTGTGTGTGTGTGTGTGTGTGTTTTCTTAGATTCTTCAAGGCAACAATACATCTGGTTCATTTCTCATAACATAGCCTACCACTTGCCTACAAGATGCTGTAAATTTTCTTCCTCAATATGTGTGAGGTTAGAGGAAAAGGCAGAATCAGCCACAGATCATTAAGTCCTTTCCCTGAGCCTGACGTTCACAGTCTATCTATAACCATAAGGAAGCTTACTCGCTAGTACATGAACAATCTGGCCTCTGCACTCAGCTCCATCCATGCCTGTCCTTGACTATCTGCACTCCGCTATGCACTATATTTATCCAGTACTCTGGTGCTCTGGCTGAGTGTCCCACAGAGGATCTGTAAGATGACTCTGTCATTTGGACAGGACATGTGCAGTCCTGGGGATACAACAATGGCCTGGAATGAAGGTATGTGGCTCCATGGTGGATTCATCTCTCCCCATTGGTCCTGTAGTCTTTTTAACTTGCAGTTAGAGATATGACCAGAGAAAGGACAGAGCCAACCCTCCTGAAGTATGGAGCCCATGTTGCTCAGGCTCGAGGGTGGCACTGCTCATCATTCTATGAAGCACAGGAGATCGTGAAGATGCAAAATGAGAGAAAACATTAATGAGACAAGCGAGAGAGACCTGATGCTCCCAAAAGACAAGTTTGTTCTATGGCTGCCCCAGGTACCTCGTACCCTGCCTGGCTGCACTGGACATGCTAGAGCTGCTCTGCAAGACGTTTGGTTGACTGCAGCAGGCTTCAATCATGGGCCTCTTACAGATATTTCTACACTGTGATCTCTCTGGATGACTCCACCCTATGGGACATGTCTCTTACACACCACAGAGGGGATCATTCCTCCCCTCTGTAGCCTCACTTGCTCAAATCTGCAGGACTGCTATTCTACCATGATGAATTGGAAAGTCTAACATCGTGCGTGCATGAGTCCACATTTTTCCCTTCACAGGTAATTTCCCTTTAATAAGTTCATCCTGGGCCCTGTTCTTTGGAGGAGAAGCCCTCCAAAGTCTCCTGCAGATGGTATATTCTTGCCTATTAAAGATTGCCATCTGAATAGAGATGCTGAGCTAGTACACTAGAAGTAAACAGTGCTGGTAAGACTGAAGCAATTTGGCAGACTCAATGACAGAGAGTAATGATCGGTAGGCTGCATCATCTCAGTGGCCAGAAGAATTCCTGGAACCCACCAGGAGAGAAGCTGCTCATTCTGAGTAGCAAGGAGGGTCATTAACAGGAAAATTGGATAGCTCCTGATCTTCAAAGCACAGAACTGTTAACATTGAAAGGGCTACAGTTTTCCTACTTGTGATTTCTACACAAATTGGGAAGGGCCTTCAGCAGGATAGGTGACATTCTGGAGCCCTGTTGTTACTGAAAAAAGGCAGACAATGGTAAACAGACATCAGCAAGCTGAACAATCCACCAAACTTGCCATCCTGCAGCTAAGAACTTGTGCTCGCTGATGACATTAAGATGGGAGAAACAGGGCAGTGTGTAAAAAGACTTGGAAAGGAAGGTCCCTTAATCTCTGGCGCTCATTTGTGGAGAGAGACAGACAGACAGACAGACAGAGACAGAAAATAAGACAGAGACAGAGACACAGAGAGATGAAGAGAACTATTGCAGGCTGTGTTGATGGGCAGAATGGTATCATTCTACCATCTAGGAAAGAAGGAATATTTTTGGAGTGAATTCAGTGCTGCACAAGACAGGACTCTAGGTGACAATTTTTTAATAGTTGAAAAAATGAAACTTGGAGTTCAGGACAAAGGTGGTGGTTGGAAATGAGGAGTTAGTAGTCACTGGTACACTGGAGATTCTTAGAGCTCTGATTATAGTTATTTTGCCTGGAGAGAGATGAGGATGGTGAGAGGCATCAGTGGCTGACACAGAGAACCTGTGGAGAGGACTGAAAAGGGGAAGACCTGTCAACTGCCAAGTCCAATGAAGGAAGAGCAGCGGAGTACATGAGGAGGTGCTGGTAACCTTAGGAAGATGACTTATTGGGTGGTAGCTGGGACTACATGGAAGGTGGGATACAGGTAGTGTCAACTTCATCTTTCTAGGAGTTCGTGGGGGGGGAGCAAACCACCATATGTAGAGAATGATGTCAAATTTAGGATTGGATGTAATGGCTTGAGTTGTTTATTTACATATACTAAAAGGGAAAAGGTGAGTGAGAAGATCAAAGAGGTAGAGACTCAGATCAAGATCCATGGAGCCCCTTTTTGTTCTGGATGGTTCTCCTCCAAAGTAGAGGGGGAGCTGCCAGAAGAAGATTATAGAATCATCACCTATATAAGAAGGAGAAGAAGGATGGGTGAAGCATGAGAAGGAGGGTACAGGGGTTTGATGTGGCCACAGTGAATCCTCTGTCAAGAGCTACCGGGGAGCTGTGACCTTGTGGCAGCCCTCTCAGGGCTTCTAGTGTGGAGCCAGGCCTTTATTCTTCCATGTTCATCAGTTAATAGAAGTGAGCTGTTGAGAAGAGAGTGGAGCCTAGGCAAGGAGAGCCTGTCCTGTAGAAGCCCTGCTGGTAGGTGGCTGGAGGCGGAGGGCAGAGTAGGAAATTAATTCATTCTGCAAAGGAATCTAGGCTGTATGTCTGTATTGATCCAGATGCAACCAGTGAAGCTGAGTTAGGAGGAGAGAAATAGTAAGAGATTTGTTGCAGAGAACTGGTTCACCTGATGTTTGTTGAAGGCCACCTGGACAAGTGTGACCATCACAGGGAAGGCATTCAGGAGCCCAGGATGAATCTGTTGTCCTGAGCCAGAATTTCTTCTTCATCGGGGAAGCCTCTATTCTACACTGAGAGCCCTTCAGTGGGTTGACTCAGGCCCAGTGGATGCTCTGCAACAATCACCCTACTTAAGGCCAGCTTTAGTGTCTGACTGTCCTTGAGAAGCCATAGCTGCTTTTTCCTCTTCAGTGTTTTCTCCTTGGGGAGAGCAGAGGAAACATTTAAGGCCCCTTGCACTCTGTTTCCATTCTCTTGATGCCCTGTCTCCAGCTCTCCTGGTTCCATGAGCTCCTCTCACTCCATTCCCATGCAGCCCATTTCTCCCTCTCCCCCTACCATGAACCCACCTCAATTACGCAGTGGCCTATCCCTCCCCCCACCAACTGCTGTTTATAGAACTCTGGGCCATTTCCTAGCACCCTCAGAGGCCTTCAGTGCTGAGTGAAGACCAAAGAGCAGGCACTGGCCTTTGGGTGGCCTAGGCCCCAAATCCCAAATTCTGCTCCTGCAGTGCAAAAACCAGTGTAACTGGAACCTCATGAGGAGCAGAGCAATATTTACAGTTACCTCTGGGGCAAATGTAATTAAAAGTTTATAGAATTTCTGCTTCAGAATTCACTTCAAGAGCTTTAAAATTTGTGAAAGATGATCTGCTGCAGGCAGGGGTTTGGAATATAAACAAGGTCGCTGTCTAATGAGGTTTGTGTTTTTGTTTAATTGCAGACTGTGAAGTCCAACAGGCTTGCTTCTTTTAGGTCAGAAAGTAGGCCTCTGCTACTGCATAATTAAGAGGAAGGTGGCTCCTTGACCCTAAAGTAATTAAAATGGTAAGCAAGCCAGATTAGGAATGACTTGGTTATTTTGGGCAGTTTTCCAAAATCAGTGGTAAAACTGCTGAGATGTCAAACCTTAAATATCATCATCTTTATAAGCCGCTTCCCATGCAGGTGATTGCGTTGCATGTAGGGACAGGTCTGTCGCATACGTGCTGTTACCAGCATGAATGTATTTTGCCAGTTTTGTGAAATGAGTCCCTTTCTTCCTCCCTATGGTCTTTCTGTTGAGGCTTCCTCCATCTAAGAGAATTTCACCCGGAGCTTCAAAGCATACAGGCAAGGGATCAAGTACAATTGCCTCGCATGGATTAGGGATTAGGATTTGGGAAGCAAAGAATCCCCAATCTTGCCAATCTTGCAGAGAGCCAAATGCTCCCAAGTGGTGGCAGAGTTTAATTTTTGTCCCTTCTTAGGTTTTCCTGTGGTCACATATTAATAGCACATCAAAGCTCCTCTTTGAACAGCTCCATTAGAAGAGACCTATGAAAAGAACAAGTTGGGAATCTGGAGGTCAATCTGACAGAGAGAAAAATAAAGTAACGAACACAATTTCCATCACTTCTTGTTGTTGGACATCTTGTCTGAAAATACTTTTCATGTGGAGTAGTTCTATTTTTCCAATCAAAGCTCAAGGCCAGTCACCGTGTTTCTGCAATGTCGTCTCCCTCCTCCCTCCTCCTGGGGTAGAGAGTATAAGGTGAACCTGGAGCTCTAGGTTATGCCTGCTCCTATTTAGTCTGCCAGTTTGGCTGTGCTTGAAGCTAACATGTGCAGCTCTGTCAACAGCAGCTTCTCCCTTCTGCCTCCAGGTGTGGCATGTGGGAACAGAACCTCCCAAGCATCAGCCCTGAAGGCTAGAAGTGGCGGCAAGAAGGATCCATTTCATTGGAGTACAGATTTCTGAGCAAGCCACTTCCAGAAAGGGGGTGATCTCCTGGTACCATGAATGTTGCTGGAGCCAGAAGCAAATAGACCATAAGTCCAAGCCCTGGCTAGAGGATCTGTGGTAATTACTTCATTGTACACCTCTCTGCTGTGCTCTGCCTTTGAATGTAGGCTGCTTAAGTGGCCCAGCATGGAAAGGCGTCAGCCTGGGGGTGTTTGAAGCAGAATTCCAACCACAGGCCAGGTGAAGGAGCACACGAACCATCTCTCTATTAAAATAGTTGTGTGACTTGGAGTGGCTCTGATCCCACATGGGCCTCTTCTTCTCTGAGTGGAACAGGAGATTAGAAAGAGTAAGTAAAAGAATGCACCTCAAATCCTCCTTACATATTGCCCCTTTCTCTTGTCATGCTCGCTTCCAGAGTGGCCCTGGGCTTTGAAGACCCCCAGACACGACAATATTCCACGGACCGTGGAGGAGTAGATCACTGGGATCCAGGGATTGGCACCCTCCTGCCCTACCACAGGATCCAGATTTCACTCATGATTACGATAAGGACAATCTTGTTTTGTATTTTTCATATGCATGAGCAATTGCATTGCTTAAAAAAAGGAAAGCAACAGCAACGATGGAAGCACCTCCAAAGTAGCATAGCCCACTTGGGGCATAGTGTTACAGTCTAGATCTTTGATGTCTTTGGAAAAAGTTCATGTGTCAAAGGTCCGTCCCTGGTTGAGGATGCTATTGGGAAGTGGTGGAAGCACTGGGTGGCGGCGGATTTGGAGTAGTTGGGTTTCGGGGACTTGCCCTTGAAGGGCTCTGGGCCCCTTGCTCTCTCCCTCCTCTTCCCAGCTGCCAGGAAATGAGAGTTTTGCTCTCTATGACCCCACCCCTCATGATGCTTGGCCTCACCACAGGTCCAAAGGGGCAGGGCCAAGTGATAATGAACCAAAGCCTGGATGCCACGAGCCCAGATAAATTCCTCTTCAGTGTTTTATCTCAGCCATTTTGTCACAGTAATGGAGAGGAGATAAACACATTCGAAAATGCAGTTTTCCTGGGTGACAGAGATTTCCAAGCTTTATCTTTGGAGTTGTTCTCAGAGCCAGTTTGCTGGCTGCCTAAGGACATTACTTGCACCCTGTGTTTAGCTCTAAACACTATTGTACTTGAATTTTCACCTTGACAATAAATGACTTGAATTTTTCTGATAACCTACTTTTCAAAAGAATATTGGCTAGCACTAAGGAAAGTTTAAATATGACAATGGAACCCTGCAGAAAATTCTGCAGGGGGAGAGTTAAATAGAGAGTGGGCATGGCCTTATGGGGGCTTTGGTTTCAGAAGGACCGGGGTTTGAGTCTCCACTCCCCTTTGTCAGGCTGGGATGTGTTACTTTGTACACCGGTCTTTGATTTGCAGTGCTGATTCGAAGGTAAAAGGTCCATAACATCGTATGCAGTGAGCAACTAGCACACGTGTGTGCACTGACATTTTCCTCTTCTTAATGATGCTCTAAATACAAGTACACCCATTCAGATAAGTGAAAATAATGGGAAAGGCAGCAGTAGCTACTGCTATATGCTAACAGCTTCACCCAGAATCTTGCTCCAAGCGCCTTCTGTATATTAATGTATTTAATCCATGCAACACATGGGGAGGGAGATGCTGAGAATGGAAAGGATGCATCTAAGATAACTCACAGCACAGCATCAGCATTGCCAAACCTGAGAACCTAGGACGGAATCATGCTTTTGACTTTATGCTGCATTAGTCATTACTTTATTACTACGCTTTGTGTATTTCTTGTGTATGTGTGTGTGTGTGTGTGTGTGTGTGTGTCTGTCTGTCTGTCTGTCTGTCTGTGTATAAACGAAAGAAAGGGTGCATGCAGGTGAGTCAGTGCCTAGGCCGCATGACAGCCCTTCTTGCTGCAGATGTTGTGACTGTATTTGTCAAGCAGCACACCGAAGAGCTTATTACATGAAGCCAAAAGTCACAACAAAAGGCCACCGATTGTTCTTCAGCTAAAACCACCTGGAAGTAGCACTTGGGACAGGAGAACATAGTTTATCTAATCTGCTTCTGGGGAGTCCTTCTTTATCATTTGCTGTAATTTCATGCTAATTACCTAACGTGTACCATTTAGTGACATGTGACCTGGAGGAAAGAAGACCTGTAAAGGAGCACCCAGCTGACGGTGGGGAAGGTTACTGAGCCGGTTTGCTTTCTCCCACAGGGCATAATCCCCTTCCTCTTGGTGCAGTGGAGCTGGGGCTTCCTTCCTTCCATCTCCCTACTTTTGTTTGCACTTTCCTTCTCTTTCTGGAGCCCATAGTGAGTCCTGGAAAAGCGGAGAACATGAAGCAGCCAGCTGCGTGGCATCAAAGAGACAGGGAGGGGATCAGCAGGCCTTGGGGAGGGGTGGCTGTCATGGGTGGACGCCCTGCCTGCTGACCTGGGACGTCCCATGCAGAACCAAGTGACCTACTTCTCCTAATCCTACCCTCAGAGCTTCCGCTGTTAACCCCGCGTAGTCATTGGCTGACGAGAGCCAGCTAGAGATGGTGGGGCGCCAATCACCTGGATGCAGCTCAAGAAACTGCCCCGCCCCAGCCCTCCCCTGGGCTGCCTGCCAGCGCGGCCTAGCACGGCCCTGGGAGGGGGCAAACCCGCAGTGCAGTGCAGTGCAGGAGGGCGCTGGCAAATTTTCTGGGACTCTGAGCATGTGCTCTATCTCTCAGGTTCATTTCTTTCTTTGCTTTGTTTCTTTCTTTCTTTCTTTTTTCTTTTCTTCTTTTCCTTCTGTATTTTTAGGGAAGGGTCTATAAAGCAGGGTGTAGATCGGACTCGTAGTGATTATCCTGTTGACAGCCTCCCAAATGCTGGGATTACAGGTGCACGTCACCACGCCCAGTCTCAGCGCCCTCCCCCCCAGTGGGTGGGGTGGGTGGCATGGCAGACCCGGGGATTGAACCCCTAGCCCCTGTACCTGTTTGCAGGCACTTTAATCCACTGAGTTATTTGGCTGGCTCCCTCTAGGTTCATTCCTGATTCTTTAGCCTTTTTTTTAAATATTAATTTTACTGAGAAAGAAGTAGCAATGAAACAGTTTCAAAACAAGTTAGTAAGACAATTACAATAATGCTATTGTTGTCTTCATAGTAGTTAGGTCTTGGGTGCAGCGAGGACGCGGATGGTCCCCGACACCTAAAAAAAGCTTTATTTATTTATTTATTTATTTATTTATAATTTTATTGAGAAACAAATAGCAATGAGAATTTCAACACCAATTAGTAGGACAGTTTCAATAATTAATACATGGCATATTGTTGTCTTCTTAGTGATTATTCAGAGTACAAGATGCAGACGTGACTTCCTGTCCAAACACTATTAGTACAAATCTTTCTATGCATTGAGTTAAGAGAAAGTAGCTGTTTATCCATCCTATTTTGAATATACAGATACAAAATGATTCTAACATCTTTCTTCCCAATAAAGAGAAAGCGAATTGGTATTTCTACATAGTATATACTTTACATATGCATATGTATATATAACATTTGTGTGCATATTCAAGGGTGATAGAAATATGACTGATATTTAAGTAAAAAAAAAACTTTAATATAGCAAGAGACATTTCCAACAGCAATGGGTGAATGCACTTTAGTTGACAGAGAATATTTTGAGTGTTTTAAGGAAAATTAATGGCCACAAGTCTTACTATAATACACTTAAAATTTAAACATTCATCCTATGGTTTGGTTACCCTTTGTTGGTAGATAAAACAATTTATGTTAAATAAAAATATTCCTTGTTCTCATCCCCTGCCTCTGTCCTCAACTTAATTTACCAGATCAGGTATCGTGTGGCCTCTCGCTCCTCCTCTAAGTCAAAATGTCCATAAAATCTAGATATTTTTAATTAATTTTTGTATTTTTTACTACAATAAGTATTTAAAACATTAATTATGTTTTTATTACATTTTGTATACACACACACAAACAAATGTAACAGATGACTCAGTGTACCACACACTAAGTTAAGCAACAAAAGAACTTATCTTTCTGTCCATAAAGTTGAAAAATGGAGTTGTGAGGATGTGTGGAAATTTTGTAGGTAGCAACAGGTCTTGTTTATATGAATTTTGCCTAGATAAAGTCTGTTGGGAAAGCAATGGGTTGGAGCTATAAAGTATATATATCCTTTTCTCTGTGTGTTGCTCAAAATCATGTTAGTATCTTATAATTAAGCAGTTCAGTTTATTGTTGTTTGTTTGTTTGTATTTTAGGGAAGGGTCTACAGGGTGTTCAGAGTCTCACTACTAGATCTAACTTACAGTGATCCACCTATTTACAGCCTCCCAAGAGCTGGGATTACAGGTGTGCGCCACCACACCCAGTCTCAGTTGCCCTCTCAGTGCACCCCCGGAAAGGGGCCAACATGGCAGGCCAGGGGATCAAAGCCCAGTCCCTGCACCTGCTTGCAGGTGTTTTAATCCACTAAGCTACTTGGCCAGCCCCTAGTTCAATTGATTGTATTATTGCACATTATATTATTTTTAATGATCTCATTTCTTTATTTCATCTCTTTGGGTAGACTCCTTTAGGGGTATAAAGAATCCTTCTCTTGCATTACCCAATAATCCATCACATAACCATGGCAGACAACTGTTATTTTTTCTGACCAACTACCATCTGGAATTCCTTCCTCTTTTTAGAGAACTCCCCATTTTATGAGACAGAACCCAGCTCCTCCTACAGAAGCCTAAAATTCCAATCGTTTTTCCCAGCCTCCCCCGCCATTCAGCATGGATGTGTGATCAAAGTTACAACAGACTGAAGGCCTTTGAATCTGCTAGTGCTAGAAAAGGGCATACCTAGAATCCACTCTGGCTAAGATAAATGTTGGGAACAATGGAGCTGCCTCCATGCTTGCAGACCAC
Source organism: Ctenomys sociabilis (assembly GCA_004027165.1). Taxonomy (NCBI): domain Eukaryota; kingdom Metazoa; phylum Chordata; class Mammalia; order Rodentia; family Ctenomyidae; genus Ctenomys; species Ctenomys sociabilis. The sequence goes on from PVKA01006347.1 coordinate 44,362, forward strand.
ACAAGGTCAGTGTCTGTAGTGCCACCATCTGAGGACCCGTGCTGACAGTGTGGGTAGAGCTGCAACCCCGTCTTGGCGAAGTATGGGTGAGCCGTGGCATCTTCACTGCTTGAGTCCCGCTGTGCGATTTATAGCATTGTTCCTGGCTACGCACACCCCAAGCCTGATGCCCTAGATCCCTTAAAAATTCTTAGAGTTACTCAGTGTCCTTTCAATAAATTCCTGCTCTCTCCTAAATTAGCAATGGCCTATTTCTGTTGCTTGCAACAAAGCATCCCAAGAGATACAATGTTAAATCAAACAGGCAATAAATATTTGTTAAATGACTAATTAAGAATTTCTGACACTTCCCTAGTCCTTATGAAATTCAAAACCCCTCACCCTACAGAATATGCCCACAGTTAGGGAGGCAGAAATGAACATAGCCTATTTAGGGAACAAGGAGTAGGACAGTTTTGTTAGAACAGAAAATTAATGTAGAAGAATATGGAGAAAAATTACATAGCCAAACTAGAGTGCAGAGCTTTGTGGAGGTCCTTAAATAGCGAAAATAAGTTTGAGGGTCATCCCCAGGATTGAGCATTTTATACATAAAATTAGGGAGCTTGGGCTGGGGAGATAGCTCAGCAGTCTAACCATCTTCCTGGCAAAGCACAAGGACCCAAATTCAATCCCTGGTACCACATGCCTCCCCTGCCCCGGAATCCCAGGTGCGCCATGCTGGCCACTGAAACCAGAAGTGGTGGTGCATGCCTATAATCCCAGCTCTGGGGAGGCTGAGAGAGGAGGATCACTGAGCCTCAGGTGAGCAGCGAGACCCTGTACCAAATAAATAAATAAATATTTTTAAAAATTAAGGAGTTTGGAATTGCTACTTTATTCCCTCCTGAGTGGCAATATCCCCAAATACAATATATAGAACCTACACATATAGAATATTAATGAGGCATAAGACATTTTTGCTGCCCATTGGGAAACAGTGGGCCAATTGGATGTCAAAGATTACTCTCTCAATAATTTTTTTTAATGTATTTAGGATAGAGTCTTCAGGGTCTCATTATGTAGATTGGACTAGTGATTCTCCTGTTTTCAGCTTCCCGAGTGCTGGGATTATAGGCGTGTGCCACCATGCCCAGACTCATTTGCTGTCTCAGGGTGCCCCAGGGCATGGCTGGCCTGGGATCAAACCCCAGCTGCTGCACTCTGCATAAGCAGACACTCTAGTCCACTGAACTATCTGGCTGGCCTCTACTCTCCCAATAAACACAGAAGATTTCTGAAAGGGAGCCTTTGGTGAGCAGCACTTCTCAAGCTTTCTGGACCACAGGATTTGTGTTCTGTGAGTCGCAGATGCCATTCTGGAAAGGCTGGTCTTGCTTTGGTGACTGCCAGTTAGAAGGACCAGAAAGATGCCAAAGAGCTCAGGAGGGAGCAGGAAAGATCGATGCCTGACAAGGTTTTAAAAGAGCAGATGTGATAGACCACAAGCACAGAGAAGAAGAAAGTGAGAAGAGCCTTTCCAGGGAGAAGACAAGATATGGAAGAACTTCTAATTTTTACAGCGAATTCCTACTGCTTTTTACCTCCTGGGCTTAATTTGAACAACTCAGTCTCTGCTTTGTAAGCCTCTCAGTTACTTAATTGGTCTCACAAGGATACTCTTGGGGCAAGAGACACATGCACCACAGCCCACACTCTTGTTCTGAGGCTCGGGGCACCTCCTGGGAAAAAGAAAGTCAAGGGGAGAACATCAAGTTGAACGTCATCAGTGCCACCCCACAAGCTGTCCTTGCATTCTATTGCTGCCCCAAAGTCACCTGAAGGTTTTTTTCATGAAATGAATGTGTTGTTGTCCCCTGTTGCTGATGTTCACTGTGTCCAGACTTATTTGAGCAAAGTGATGGTTGTGAGGACAATGACAGAAGCTGGTGAGATGACCTGGGTCTGGAGTCCTGGTTAGTCAAGAGGCTGAGGCATGGTAGTTAGAAAAATGTTCGGTTCTATGAAACAGGCCTGTGCTGTAAGCACATTTCTTATTTGATAAAGAAAAGACAGCCAGTGGCAAGAGGTATCAGGACCGGCCTAAATTCTTTCTCACATTTCCTTCTGCCATCCAGAGCATGTCGGCTTTGGGTTTGTGTGTTTATCTCCCTCGCAAGGGAAGAGAGGGGCGATGTCAGTCTCATTCCTGCTTTTAGCTCTGTCCAAAAAGAGAGAGGCTTTCCCAGCAGCCTAGACCTCTCCTCATGGTCGCTGTACATCCTCTTCTGAGTCCAAGGCATTTATTTATTTATTCATTTTAAAGAGAAAAAAACTAAAAATAACAATAAGACAGAGCTTCAAGATGGGATAGTAGTAAAGTAATAATAATTGATGCATTGTGTATTGTTATATTTATATATTGTTCTGATTTAGAGGATAAGATGTAGACCTGAAATATTGTTCAAACAATATTGGCTCCAACCTCTTTTCAATGGTCTAAGAGAGACTAGCTGTATGACTATTTTTATTGTAGC